>VYVB01000499.1:0-191937 GCA_009761775.1 Ficus carica
CCTACCAGTGTTTGGTTAATTTAATATTTAATCAATCAGCTTTATTCTTTTGCCATAAATGGAGACAAAAACTTTTGTTTTGGAATATGATCACAATCACAAGGTGAAAGCATTCGATTCTGTGGTGTATCTATCGTGTATACAGGAAGCTTCTCGAAGGCCTATTTCGGATTTGGATCAATTATTTATTTATTCTATGTCCAAATATGACCGGAGAAACCACCAATAATCATCACATAACAGTTGAGAATATATATATATATATATATAGATCTCTTCAAATTTCAGCATTACAGACGATTAAATTTACACTTTTTTTTTCATTTTAAGGTCCAATCTTAAAAGTGATATTCTTTATAAGATTAATGAACATAATTTATAATGAATTGTGTTACTTGAATTATGTTTAATAAGAGAACGAGTTGAACCTTAAAACGATTTCGCATGTGATTTTATTAAATTTTCAAATGGATAATGAACGAAAATGCAAGGACACATTCTATCTTTTTTTCTTATGATGAAAGAAAAACCAGAAAATGAAAGTTATATATTAGAAAATACTCGAAAATTGGATCTTAAATTTATGTTGTCCTTTCCATATAAAATGTCTATGCAAGGAAAGAAAACTACATAAACAATTCTGCTGGCCATGTTCATTGGAAGTGCAATTACGTAAACCGAAGTATTGTCCAATTTCGCAAGTCAAACGAGAAACGTCTTGGATTCGAATCCAATGATGTAGAAACCAGCTTGTTTTGACCCGCAATGATAAATTCTCAACGGAAAACAAGAACGAAAGACACTAAAACAGTGCCTTTCATCCTTTTATAATAGATAATAGATATACAAACAATAATAGATATAAAAGGACGAAGACTAAACAGTACATGTTGAGAAGGATAGGGTGTTTGTTTTTTTTTTTTTAAAGAAAGAAGGGATGCTAAGTTGCAACGATGGGTATATGGTACAGAGAGGCTAAGGGCTGGAGAGTTTAGATCAGTTCTCTTCTCTAGTCATTCAAAATTCAATTAAAAAAAAAAATATACGAAGAGCAAAAAAAAAAAAAAAAAGGTTGTAGCTAACACGATAAGTCGATCAAAACAAGTCGGAAATGGGATATGAAACGAGAAAAATATCATAGACAAGCGAATTTGGAGACATTTTTACCTTTTTTTTTTTTTTTGGGGAAGTAGTTTATCAATAACATGGGGGAGATTTTCACCTTCAATCAAAAATGCATCTGAACTGAACAACACATGATAAGATGTGGAAGGTTTTGAAAAAAAAAAAAAAAATTAAAAGGAATTTTGAGGAATATGTTATTAAAAGAAAAAGAAAATAAAAGAAAAGTAGTTCATGAGAATGCATTTTATTTTCTTCAGCCATTACTTAACTATATCTGAATTATAAGACAGAGTCAAGTTAATTTTACAGAATTATAAATTATTCGTAAATTGGTGCTTTTGAATTTTTCTCCCCGCTAACTTTTTTTTTTTCCCTCCAAGTTTCGTGGACTGAAAAAACACTAATAATTAAAACATTGTTAGATAGAGAATTTTATGACAGCATGATAACAATATTTCTGTGAGTTTTGTGCATGTCATCCTTATATTGGATCATATTAATATTGTTCTTATCATTCTAATCTTATCTAATATTCAGGAAAAGATAATATTTAAGCTTTTATCATACAGATAAATATTAGATTCTTTCACATATAGCAAAAACTAACTTATAGAATATCATATAATAAACAATTTTTTGAAATTCTAGAAATAGCAAGAAATCACATTATTAGTTATTATTACGTCAGTATACATTATAAAACTTGAAAATCATAATAATAATTATTATGTAATACACCATTTTATAATAATTACACTATTTTCAGAACATTTAATAAAATTTTCCTATATTCAATTATATGTAATGTAATTTTTTTTAATTTCATATAAATTTATCTTATTAAGAAGGGTATTTTTCCTTAAAAAGGACTTTTTTCAAGCCAAAAAAAAAAAAATAGAGACGTTTTTTTTTTTTTTTTTTTTCGTCCCTGGAAACATTTGCAATAATTTCTTTGCAACAATTCTCATGCTATGGATTTTTCTGTACATCCATTCTTATCTACAGCGTAAGAAAATCCAATATTTTCACCAAAAAAAAAAAAAAAGAAAAGAAAAGAAAAGAAAAGAAAGAAAGAAAGAAAGAAGCTTACAAAGCCAATCCCAATCCATAAATTCTTTCAACCAAAAAAAAAACCCATTCCAAGTTGCAAAGACGGACAGCTCTGACCAAAGCAGTCTCCAAACGCGCCTTGTTCAGCACGTTGACCCACGCCTCACTCGTTCCCAGCATCTAAACTTGAGCGTGTTAGGCACGCGTTAAAAAAATCCCACAAACACCAAATCCCACAAAAAAAAAAAAAAAGAAAGAAAGAAAATCTCGTACAAAAGCATCGTATGGATAAGAGAGATCCTTCCTCCTACTTCCTACGATCTCCGTTTTCCGTTCCATGTTTCCCGAATCCCGATGAAAAACCACTCTCGCACACACTGTCGTGTTTCTGGCGTCGGACACGTTGCCGAAGTCCCACACGTGTCTCTCCCCTCTGTTCCTCATAAAGCTTGAAAGCTCAAGGAAAAGTTTGGTGGACGAGTTTAAACTCATAATCATCAATTCAATTTTATTTTTTTTTTAAAATTTTTTTTATCTGTGATAAAAAAAATCAACCAAAATTACTCTATCTAAACTTAAAATCTTAACTCAAATTTATACACCAAATAATCCTAAAACTCGTAAAAACTCATCCTCCAAACTTAGGACTTATTTAATTTTCTATCTCATTTAAAATTAAAATATATTTTATTTCATCTTAATTTTTAGTTTTTTTAATATTTTTATTTTTTTCAAAAAAATTAATAAAAAATTTCAACTCAAATTTAAAATTTTAATTTAAACTTAAATTTCAAACTCATAATTAGACCCTGTTTGATAACCGGTCCTGTTAAACTTTTTTTTATTTTTTTTTCTAAAAATGTTGTCTTTTTCTCAAAATTTTTTTTATCTTTCTAAAAAATCAACAAAATTTACTATTTAAACTTATAAATTTCAACTCAAACTCATTCACCAAACACTCCTTTATTCATCAAAACGAACCTAGGTATTCTTTTTTCTTCATTTCTGTCTCGCTAATCAGAATTTCTCTGAACTATATTTATGAGATTTGTGGTGGGATTTTGGTCGCCGCATTTGAAAAAAGGTTATGAAAATCCTGAGAATATTAGAGATTCAGCTTCTGGGTCTTGGAATTCCCATGTCTTTTTACACAAGTTCTGGTTTGATCCCGTTGACCTCGCGTTTCTCTCTCTCTCTAATCTCTCCCAGAAAATCTACAAGTTCAAGGTCATAGTTCAAGGCTTAGTTATCCAATTCCGTTTCTGGGTTTTGGGTTTTCTTGTTCTTGTTTTTTCGAAGATTTTTTTTTTTATAGTTAAGCTTCGATGGGAGCTAATGTTCGGCTTCAATAGCTGACGAGGAGGGGGGTCCGCAGAGGCCGAGGTTGGGAGATATACCGGAGAACTGCGTCGCATTGGTGTTGATGTTTTTGGACCCACCAGATGTTTGTAGATTTGCCCAACTGAACAGAGCCTTCCGAGCGGCTTCGTCGGCGGATTTCATTTGGGAATCCAAGTTGCCATCGAACTACGGCTTCATAATCGGCAGAGTGTTTGAGGATAAGACGTTGGTGGAGAAGTTGGGGAAGAGGGAGATCTACGCTAGGCTTTGCAGGCCTATTTCCTTTGCCGCTGGCTCCAAGGTGAGTGATTTGGTTGCGATTCGCAGCGTTTTGGAAATGATTTTGTTTTTTATGTGAAAATAGCAATGCTTATTTTTTTTTTTTTTTTTGGGAAATGATTTTGAGATTGTTTCTGAAATTGTGTTTAGTTGTGTTAGTTGCAGAGATTGGAAAACGTTTTTTTTTTTTTGCGTCCCAAAATATCGTTTTTATTTGAGATTGTCCATTCTACAATGTGATTATCTAAATTGAGTTGGTTTATTTTTTCATTTTTTTCACTGAACAGGAAATTTGGCTGGATAATAGTACGGGTGGAGTTTTTTTGTCGATTTCGTCGAAAGCGTTGAGGATCACCGGGATAGATGATCGAAGATATTGGAATTTCATTTCAACTAAGGAATCTAGGTGAGGTTTCTGTACCTTCAATGTAATTTATTATTATTTATTTTATGTGCTTTGTTGTGTGGCCGTTTCTCTTGTTTTTGGTTGTTGGGTATCTTTGAGGAAAAAAAAAAAAACAAAAAAAAGCTATTCATTCTATAGCTCTCTATGCTAGTATGAATTTGTTTTCGATTTGGAGCTTATATGGTTATTATAATTCAGCCTTTCTTTTGGTGTTCTGCTTTTTGTAATTAAGTTGAAGATGCACCTTATTCTGATTCTTATGATTTGGTTAACTTATTGTTGACGGCAAAAATCTGTCACCTCGGATGAAACTGAATAAACAAGCAATAACCAATAAGTTGATTCGAGATCTTGCTATCAACCCATAGGAGTACCTTTACGAATCAATGTAGGACAGATATTTGAATGCTCGCTCCGGTTAGCGGGGGGGTTGCTAGATAGACATTATCGAATAGCACCCTTTGATGAGAGATATGAACAAGAAATAATTTTATCTACTAATAGTGGACAACTTGGCATATTACCAAAGAAGGAAAACACTAAAAAATGCACCATCACTTATGTGCAGTCATATTTTACGAATTCCATTCTGCGAAAAGACCAGCCAGCGTTTGATCTGTCTGGTATTCTCTTCTAAATTCGGATTGGTTTTTAATGTTCTTGAACATAATCATCCAAGACATAAACAAAAAAGCCCTTAACCTTATTTTCTCTCTTTCTTCAATGCCAGATTCGAGACAGTTGCGTATCTCCAACAAACCTGGTGGTTAGAAGTGGAAGGAGAAATCGAGTTCCAATTCCCTGCAGGGACACTACAGCATCTTCATTCGACTCCAGCTCGGCAGGCCCTACAAGCGACTAGGACGTCGGGTCTGCAACTTGGAGCACGCCCATGGCTGGGACATAAAGCCTGTAAAGTTTCAGCTCACATCATCCGATGGTCAACGCGACGTATCGCAATGTTGCTTGGACAATCCCGGAACTTGGGTAAACTACCATGTGGGAAGTTTCTTTGTTGAGGATCCAGACACTTTGATGAAGATCAAATTTTCAGTGACACAGATTGATTGCACACACACGAAAGGCGGGGTGTGTGTGGACTCTGTACTGATATGCCCTGGCAGTTTAGGAAAAGAGGCTAGCTAGATCGCAGTTGTGGGATCAGAGCTGTACAAATTACAACAAATTTGCTGCCAAATAGACGATTTTTGGCAGCCGAGCAAGGAAGAAGAATATTCAAGTTGTCATTAAAAGGGGCATGTATTGTGATTTTGAGGTAACTGTGTATATGTGGATATGATTTTTTGTTTTGTTTTTGTCCTTTTCCGTTTTTTATAAGATCGTTGTTTTGTTTTTATTTTTCCACTCCAGAATGCAGATTTGTACTTTGTACCATATGAGAAATAGAATGCAGATTTGTCGAACGGTTTGTACTTTGATAAGCCTCTACTGGAAACTTTTTTTGATACTTAGAATGCTTATACATATTTTTATATATATGAGGATTCACGTATATGTCAGTGGTGGCAACTCATCTGTGGCCGTTAGATGGAAAATGAAGGGCACGATGAGAGGGATACAATCCAAGAGAGAGAGCGAGAGTGTGTCGCCGAAGAGAGAGAGTCGCCGGAGAAGCCTCCACGCTGCTGCTGCTGCTGCTCGTCCTTGAGGTTCAGCTTCCGTCCTCGAGTCTACTTCTTCGCAGGAGCACACTGCAATTGGGAAGGTGAAGAAGGCTCAGCAACAACCCTCCATCGATGGTGACGTGGAGGAGAGAGGACCACATGTCCGGCTTGGCCTTTACACCATTGACAACGGTGGCGACGTGGGGGGAGGACCAAGTGTCTCTATATTTGTCTCCGGCGACGATCATCACAAGCTACCGAGGAGCTTCCGGCTTGGTCTCTTCACTGTCGACAACTAGGAAGTCTCCCTCTGTCTCCGGCAACGATCATCACGAGCTACCGAGGAGCTTCCAGCTTGGTCTCTTCGTCGTCGACGACCAGGAAGTCTCTCTCTGTGCTGGACAACCAGCTGCCGTATGCAAGACTTCCAAATATGTATATTATATACATATGTGTGCGTGTGTGTGTGTGTGGATTCTCATCAGCAACCTCTGCCTCTTCCTGATCACAAAGTTGTCATGAACAACACCTAAAACTAGCCCGCTGATTAGCCTGAAGAAATAGATATGAACTCTAGTTCATCATGGTGAATCCAAATCGGAATCATCATCCCCGCCCTCAACCATCTGAAGCCAGCGGCAATGGTGGCGTTAAGGCGCTGCATTTCTGGATTATCTGCAAACGAATTGCCGTCGGATGTAGTCAGTTTAGGCCTGAAAGCTTGAAAGGCATGTAAGCTGCAAGAGTTCCCTATGAATCTTTTTCAAGGTTTGATAACTTCCCTATGGATGTTAGCATATGACCAGTGAGCAACTTGAGAAATCAGTAGCTGCAAAAATTTTTCGGATCTATCTATAGTTTAGCTCCATGCCTTTCTCACAATCGCCCCCGAGTCTGCGGCAAAATTTAAATACTTCTCATTCATATCAAACCTTGCATCACTCTATTGTTTTGCAGAGTGAGGAGTTTCAATGGAGACGAGCGCCTAACCAAGTGGGAAAAATATCAACTAAGCTGATCGTTTGCAAGACCACGATACTCGAACGTCGTGCATGTTTCAGCCAAACATCATGGTAGTTGGCCCTGAAATCTGTTTCGACTGAGATCAATCTTCCTTAGATTGCTTTCATTTGTATATGCAAGAGGAATGAAGCCTTCAAATAAGCTACTCCTTAAAATTCAGAGCCGCGAGAAGAAAGTTGAAATCTCCTAAACATCGCGGAATTTCACCATTGAAGTTGCTATTTGACATATCAAGAATCCATACATTGCATCAAAGATTCTACACTTGTGTTCCACATCCATTAGGGTACTTGACTGTAGATTTTGCTCTTGCGAAGGTACAAGAACTCGGGTATATTTTTGATGTCTGAAGAAATATGGGAACTCACTTATGTTGCAAGAATAAAGCCCTAGAGCCTAGAAATTTGAAACAGTTGCATTTGCGTTTTCTCCTCAAATAGCAATGACAACTTGTGATCTCCTAATTTGAGGCTGGTGAGGCTTTCTATGTCGAAAGAACATGCCAATTTCACACTAATTGCATGCAGATTGTTAGCAAACAGCCAAAGAAACTCCAGATTCATGAGTTTGGTACATGATTGCCGTTTACGGTGAAAATTCGCCGACGATGAAGAATTCTCTTGTATTCTCATCATGGATTTCTCACGTCGAAAAGTAAACTAAAGTGCAAAAAATAGAGAAAATAAGAATCTATAAGAATTCGCCTTCTCTAACAAATAGGAGTTATGTTTGCCAAAAAGTGATTCGGGCCGGTTTCGTAGGAGGCCGAAAAAGCCTATTTATAATCCTTTAAAAGATAGTTCTTTCTATTTTTAAATTTAAAAATTCAAATAAATAATGATTATGGCTTTGGATAGTGTGTCTATCCCGATCCTTGTCACGTATCTCTGTTTGAATTGCTTTTGATATACCTCCTCGAGTAAATCTTGTGATTTATGAAGTTTAAAAAATCTTTACGTCCTTATGGCCTTCATTATTTGTGGATTTAATCTGAAACCATTTATCTTAGTGTTGATTGAAGTCGATGCCCTTTATCTGAATAACACATAATGTGTGCCGGTAAGAACTTTATAAATCTAAATCTCCTATTTTATTTTTGGAGCAGAGAACATCAACTCGGCACCCTATCATTAATTACTTTACTGAACCATGAATTTTGTTTCGTGTGGTCAGATATCGACTAATCGGATAAGATTTCTTACGCAAGTCGGGATTGGAATGGTCGTTTGATTTCAAGAACGAATTAATGTGGTAAGTTGGGTGAGGTTTTGAAGAGAAGATGGGATGCAACAACTGAAATCATAATTCCTCAACCATAAACCTCTTGAGTTGGTTGATTTTTCCTAGCCAAGAAGGCAAGGGATGAGGAGGACCAGTCAATTGATTGTCATTGAGTGTCAATGAAACGAGTTGGTTGAGGTTTTGACGTGAAGATGGGTCATTGTCTACTAAAAATTGCACTCTTGTTTCAGTAACATTTAAAGAACTTATAGGGAGTTGAGCTTTTCAATTGAAGAAGGCATATCACCCCCAAAACGAGTACCTACAACTTTAAGCCTGTGTTTGGCTCACAGGTTGGATATGAAAATTTTAAATTAGAGTTGTAAGATTTTTTCAAAAATTAATTATAATTTTTATTGATTTTCATAAAAAGACAAAAACTGAGATGAAAAAATACAATTTAGTTAGAATTAAATTAAAATGCCAAACGAAGTATAAATATTATAAGAGGAATTTTTTTTTTAAATTAAGGAAAAAATGTTGTTGGACTGTACACATAGGATGTATTTACTTCGCATAAACGGGAAGGAAAAAGTATGCTTCTTTTGTTTTGAATTCAGGTGTTCACTTAGAAAATTAAAAACTATTCATCGTAAAACCAAGTTAAAAAAAAAAAAAAAAGGAAAGAAATGACCTTTCAACCAAAAAAACAAAGATAAAAGTATTTAAAGGGAAACAACTTTTTATTTAAAAGTTGTCTTTCTTTTTTTTTTTTTTTGGTTGTAAAGGTGTCAAAACGGACCATCCCATTTAATTTAATGTTTTTCCTATTATTTAATAATTAAAGAGTATTCACTATTTAGCATTCTCAAACAAATAGTATTTTAGTTATGATCCATTTTAGTCACATCATAAAGCAAAACGAATAGCTTCTAGTATTTCAGTTATGTTATGATCCATTTTAGTGTTAAATCAATCTTAATCCAAAGAAAGCAGTAAAAAATAGAAAATATTAGAGGGACGTAATTGTAATTTGCCCGCTTTTTGAAAGTTATTCTCTCCAACATTATCTAATATTTAATACTAATGTCCATTTTAGTCTATCTAGCCCAAAAATAAAAATAAAAAAAAAATTCAATTTTAGTCAACACACCAGGCAAAACAAGTAGGTTCTCAAACAATATTTACAAATCCAAAAATTAGGGTCAAAATGAATTAGTGGCTAGGAAGCAAATCAATGGTGACACTTTAACAAATTCTTCTAATAATATTGCACTGAATTTCACCTTCACATACTATCTCTCTTTATACACCATACATTCAAATTCAATCGTATTTACAATCAAGAGTGATTTTTTTTTTTTTCCGCACATTGTCATCATGTTAGATTATTCTAATAATTATAATGATTTTCACATATTATTAATGTGTCATTATAGTAATTTCGACAGATTTTAGAGTGTGGTTAATAATAAGTAACTAAAGCTATTATCTATGGTAATTGTTATTAAAAATAGAATCATAAAAAAAAAAAAAAATAAGAAGAATCACAACCTAGGCCATCTTGTGAAAGTGTTAACTTGTGAGAATGTAACATTTCCACACGCCATCAAAGGTATAAACTAATCGTCAAGAAACAATGTTGAGGTTTTTTTTATTATTTATTATTTATTATTTATTTATTTATTTTATTATTGTTTTTAAATTTTTTAAGCAAACAACTCTTAACTTTGTCCTTTTGCATACGAAACGTACATTATAAATTTGATAATAGATTGAAGTTTCGCAAATAACTTATTGGAAGTGCGCGCGCGTGTGTATATATATATATATATATATATATATATATATATAAAGAAAAATACATTAATAACATAAATCTAAATATTATTATATCAATATGATACAAATACGTGACGATAGATGAATATAACACAAAATTAAACAAAACAAAACTAAAGTTCATGTCATATGTTGAACAAGATAAATGAATTTATGTCATATTGATCAATAGATGGAAAAAAATATGATTATTTGAGTAATTTTTTCCATATTATTATTCTTATATATACATAGAAATAGGATGTGAGTATTAACCTGTGTTTGAATGACATATCAAATTTTCAAAATTGGAAAATTTTGTAAAAGAGTTTTTTTTTTTTTTTTTTTTTTTTTTTTTTTTCCAACTTTTTGCATCATTATCTCATTTTGAAAAATGAAAATTATCTCACTTTTAAACTTATTTTATACAGTACCCTTTTAGAAAAATAAAATGAATATTTTTTAAAATCTTCTAACAATACACTATTCCTAACGCCATTTTTTCTCATTCCAAACAACCTTTTGTTTTCAAAATAAAATTTTTTATACATCAAAACACCATCTTATTCTCAAAATGAAAAGAATTTCTCATTTAAAACCATAAAATTTTCTTTTTCGAAATTGAATACGTGATCCAAACGGAGCCTAATTTTTTAAAAAACATTTTAAACATCTTTTCCCGTCTCAAATATTATTTTTTTTAGGTATTTTTCTATAAATTCCTTATGTTGAAATGATTATTTTTTCAAACGTTGTTATCATTTTTTTTTTTCCTACAGCATTCTTGATCACTATTTTCTCATATGTGTCTCTTAAGTAAATTTTTATTAGATTTATCTACAAAAATCTTTATTTCGCAAATACGTTTTTATTTGTTTATGGATATGTAATATTTAACTGGGAAAAAATGTTTAAAGGGTGGGACACATTTTTAAGAAAATGATTCTAGAATAATAAAGTTGAGAAAAGATGTTTATTAGCATAAAATATAAGAATTAGATAAATTAAATAGAAAAAAGAAAATCAAAATGTTTGTCTTCAATCTAAATGTAAGAAAATCTGCTTGCAAAATCTAATATAAGAAATCAAAATGCTTGTTTTCAATCAAAATATACCATCTAACCTGTTTTTTTTTATTTTTAGAAATTTTTTTTGTAGAAAGTGTTATTTACTTTTTCATATCTTGTATTTTTAAAATTATTTTAAAATTTTGTTTTCAAAGATTGTGAAATTTTTTTAAAGATATAATCATTTCTATTTCAATAGTGTAAATATAATCATTCTTTTACTATTGATTTCATAAATGATGAAGGTGTTAAAAAATACCGACTTAATTGAGATGTTTTAGTATACTTACTTATTCTGTCACTATAACTTATATAATCAAAAATAAATTGATGCTCTAAAAAAACCCAAAAACAAAGAAGAGTTAAATTTAAACGGGTATGAAACAAAAAGAGTTTGATAGGAGCTCTTGCCTCTAATATTTTAATTTTTTTAAACAAATAAAAGTTATAAATCTCATATCATAATTTTTTAATTATCTCTCAATATTTTTCGTGACAATAAACCTCAAAACTTGAAATATATATTTTTCTAAGAAAAAAAAATAAAACAAAAATCAGGAAACCTCAAGTAAATTCTCGAAAATGTTTAATTAGTGGGTTTTCTTCAAATCTAGGTAATGAAAAAATATTTATCAATTATTACCTAAAAAAATGTCCGTTAATTATTTAAATTACCAAAAGGGGCTTTTTGGCTTTTTGGCTTTTTGTTGGTTCCCCTGTCTGTCCACTTTGCCTTCCATTTCATGTCCCATTCTCCCCTTACAGCGATTATCACCACCACGCAAATCTCTCTCTCTCTCTCTCTCTCTCTCTCCGAATTTCTCTCTCTAGGGTTCGGTTCTTCCGAGACACCCAGTTTTTTTGCTTCTCTTTTTCCGTTTTATTATTATATGGACGAACCGATTCGCCACAAAAAGGTTTGCAATTTCTTTACCATCTTCAAGAATCCGTCGTTTTTCTTTCCAATTTCGCCATTTTTTTTTAGCTCTTCTCTGATTTCCCTAATCTCCGCTGGCCGTGTTGATTTTCTTCAATACACCACATTTTTCTTTTTTTTTTTTTTTTTTCCCGAAACAATGATTTTTTCTCTCCTTTTCCTCTTATGTATCTTTTTGCTGAATTTATATTTTCTTCAATTAGTAATGAATATCATAATTTGCGTTATTGTCGTGTATATACATTTTCTTCATCAAGATAATAATCCCGTAGATACTGAAATTGATATGAATTTATTTGAGAAATTTTTTTTTTTTATAGACTTTGGAATTGTAAAAGGGGAATGTCGTTGCTTTTATTTTTATTTTTATTTTCATTTATTGTTCCATGAATGTGCTTTTTACAGGATTAATCTGTATTAAATTTGAAGTTTTCGGGGCTGCAAAAAGGAATTTTTGCGTTTTGCTGTCATTTTTATATGTGTGTGTGTGTGTGTGAGTGTGTATGTATATTTTACAATTATCAATTGAAGCTTATTGAACGGCATATTTCACCATGAAAACAGGTTTTGGGGTCTGAAAACTGAGCCAAGGATTGCTCTTCTTGGGGTTCAAATTCAATAAATTGCTTGGCATAGATACTAGCATGGATTTATTGAGTTGGCTTGAATATGACATGATTATAAAGATTCTTGGGTCTTTGGAGGATCCAGCTGATCTCGTTCGGATTGGTGCCGTGTCGCGATCTTGGCGACATTTTGGTGAGTCAAAACTTTATTTAATTTATTTGTTTTTCTTTATGTCATAATTTTTCTTGAGTTGAGTAATAACCTGAGGAGTAGTACTTGGGTATCAAGTTGTTTGCCGAATTTTGGATACCAAGGGGTGTGGACATTGTTTTATAGAATGCGATTGATTTATAACATTTTTTTTGGTTATGCATGGAAATTGACAAGTAAATTGCCATACCAATTGCTGTCCATGTAGGGAATAGGATTTTCAGGTATATGAGATCACTTTGTTTGGTTGCACATTTGAGTTTTTATTTCAGATTTCCTAAGAATGTCATAATTGTGTTTGGTTGCACGTATAATGTTACATATTTTTACAGTTCTTTAAAATTTATTAACGATAGAAATCAATGTGGTACCAAACCTACCATTAGTTTTCCTATCTCAAACTTTAACATAGAGAAGACACTACGTGCCTTATTTCAAATCGTTTAAAATTGTGTAATTAGGTATCAAGGCGTTTTCCGTTCGTGAGTTGAGGCTTAAGCCTTAACGTGTTTTGAGGCATAAGCCTCAACATAACACCATAAAATAATTCAAAAAATGAGAACAAACCTAGTGACTATAAATCATTATTTATCGTCATAAAAAGTCTAAAACAAACAAGTTTCATAAGTAATAAGTCTAAAATAAATAAGCCGAACAAGATGTTTGAAAGAAACACATCCTAAAAAAACTGGTTATGACTCGTAATTCAAAGTCATCTCCATTCCCACATATATCGCTCGAGCAACAATGAAAAATGGCTTCTTTTTTTTTTTCCCAATTATTCTAGGGTTTTTAAAGCAGCAAAGATGAGCCCATGAGCTTCAAAGAACAAAAATGGGCCTGGGCTCGTTTGTTTGTATTTTGGGGTCTTTTGGGGAATGGCTTAAAAAGAGCACATCTCTAGAATATGCCCCTTGTTTCGGATTTTTGCACTCTTACAATGTCAAATAAAAAGTGATTTCAGGGAAAACAATCCGAACCATGGGGCAAAAATCCTAAACATGTGCACTAAAGGGCTATTCCCACAATTTCCTCTTTAATTTTTTTTTTTTTTATCTTTCTGAAAACTTAAGCTTGGACCTTGGGCCTTAGAAAATACTGAGATAATGCCTCAGCAATTGTGCAATATTTGCACTCATCTTCGTGCGCCTCAAGTGGTAGAGGTGTGCGCAATTTTTTTCCCTGTGAGGCTTAGGCCTCAAGACCATTTTCGGTTGCCTTTCAGTGAGGCACGTGCTTTGATTGCACAATTTTAAACAGTGTAATTCAAACAGCCCCTAAATGTAACCTAGAAGTGTGTTTAATACCAGTACTTGGTATGTTTACTATTTTTAACCGTTGTGCTTACATATAATTGTTAGTTTAAGAATATTTTTAAATATGATTCTAATTCGAGAATGATGATTATTCTTTCTTCAAAGAAAGGAAATAATTTTGATGATTTTAAATATTGTTTTAGTTATGATATATCGCATTAATAGTTTCTGAACTTCTCAATATTCTGCAGTGGTAGAAAATGGCCTGTGCAAGCAGCTGTGCTTGAGATTGTTTCCTCAGCTATCTAGAGTTTCCCATGTTGTTGAATTAAACCAACATAAAACAGAAGATCATGTGGAAGTTGGATCTAGCAGCAATTGGATGGAACGGGAAAGCATGATCAAGGATCATAGGGTTTATGCTTTTCTGGTCCAGTGTTGTAAATCATTGGATGCTAAGAGCTGCATCGAAGGGGCGATCAGTGCTTCCAGCACTGATAATTATCCTGAGGAAAGCATCAGTAATACTCTGGAAGCTGGAGACGTGGTTGCACGGAGAGCCTCATATTGGTCAAGTAAAGGACAAAAAGATAGTCGGGTTCCTGAGACACTGACATACAAGTTGGTCTCTGATCTTTGTGTAATAACTGAAATCAGTATTCAGCCTTTCCGAGGTTAGTATTTTTAATTTTCCCTGACACTGCATTTTTTTTTTCCCAAATATAATTATTTTTTCCAATGATTAAAAATACATGCTTCTTGTGGCAATAGCTTTTTTCCAGCCGGGTTTGCCCATATATTCAGCTAGAGCTGTGCGATTCCGAATGGGCCATCCAAAATCCCCGAATTTTGAAGGTGATCCTAGTGATGAGTTATGCCATGACGATAAATTCGAGTGGACTTACACATCTCAAGAATTTCCAATGGCTCATGTAAATTCTAGTACCTTAGCCATTTATCTTTCTTGCCTTTATGTTTTTGTATTTGGGGGCATTGTAGCAATTAACGATCAAAACTGAAAGTACAGTACAAGGCAATTCGACTTTATTAGTCAGATTCTGAGTTTTTCTTCAGACTCTCAAAGTGTGTTCACCTGCTGATTAAAACTTCCTTTCAAGATGCCATTAGAGATTTTAAATTTCACCTCTCCTTTCCCTTCCGATACCTATATTATAATTATGGATTTTTTATGCAAGCACGTTTGAAAGTTGTCTTTCCATTCTTGATCTTATGCTCGCTTATGTGTTGTTCCAACTCTGCTCAAATGACTTGTGCAGGTAAGTCGACTACAGAAGTTCAAGCTTCCGGAACCTGTCCTTTGCATTGGTGGATATCTGCAGATTGAGCTCCTGGGTAGAGTACAGAGACAAGAAATGGATGGCTTGTACTATATATGGTCCGTTCGTTATTCATTTACTATTTACTTTTTTGTATATGCTGGTTATTCACATATCTAGTCTCGGAGTGAGTTCAAGCTTATAAAGTGCTTATTCTCCTTGTATTCACGTCGCTTTGTAAACTCCCTCATAGTTCTGCCATACATGCGGTCTTACATTGACTGGTATTTTGTGGAAAAGCTAAGAAAGAAATTAGTGGGCAATGTACTATATAGATGTAGTGCTTATTTTGTATTTCCTAGATGCCGGAGATGATCTTTGCAGTAGGCAGTGCAAAACAATAGGTTCTCCTCTCTCATATAGAAATATTTAGGGATGCAGATATTTTGTGCATTTATCATGTTCATTTCTCACAATGTTATAGATCGTCTTTTTCCATGAGGTATTGTGTTTGAAGACAAGATCAAATTAGATAACAGATTTTAGGCTGTAACTACTTGCTATGTGTACAAATAGGTTCGATTTGATGTGTTCTAATCTCAATTTTATTTTTTTGCTGCAGTGTTTCTCATGTTCAAGTTGTAGGCCATCCGTTAGCACCCGCACTTGGAGTCGAAGTTATTGATCCGTCTGGTAAGTTTGTTTTGAAGCACGACCTACAAGCAGGCAATTCCCAACCAAACTTACCGGAGAATAAGCCCTGTTTGATCTCCACCGCTCATCTGGAGAGACGCGTGAGAACTTTGGAGCAGATTTTAGAGATGTTGCGGGGAAATGAGATTGAGTACGTCGTTGCAGACGAAGAAGACGACGATGATGAATCAGATGAAGAGTTTGTTCTCTAGTTCAAAGGAAGAAAGCTGCCATTGTACGTTTGTTTACACATTCTGCCTCTGAACTGAACTGAAATTCCATCTAGGGATGATTTTTTTGGGAGGCTTTTCAGATTGAGACTGATATATAATATAATGTGGTGAACCTTTTTACTTTGTGTATCTTTTGTTTTTCTTTTAATTTTTGGCTCAAGTTTTTTGCATGGCCTTGCCTTTAACTAAAAGGTGATTGTGTACAGTTTTATAATTTTACAAATTGAACTCTAGGCGCATTTACTCATTGGGTTCCACTGTCTTTGAACCGAGAGACTTTATTTTATTTTAGATTTCCCCTGGGTTTTTGCATCATTCAGGTCTTCATTCAAGTATGGACAAGTCCTTATCATCCCGATTGGAATAGACGGGCCTGCCTCGTTGCGGGGTCAGCTCATCGGGCTCTCTTTCATAAGACTCGTGAAGTCAACCCCCTAAAGAGCTCCACTTTTAGCACAAAGTTATTTGGAAGCAGTTTGATTGATTGCTCAAAAGAGCTTGACCTAGCTAAGGTAAGAAGCATCCAAGGCTGCCTATTCATTGGTAGTGAAAAAGCAACAACATATCTAGGAAAAGCGAATTGAGTTTTTGATTTTAAATTTCAGTATTTAATTTTGTATTCAAGAATCAAATGTTATGGACCGTGTCTAAAAATAAGAAATTATGTTCCTTGATATGGGGAATATGTCTCCCACCTTGAGAACAAGATTGACTAACCTATCTTTCATATATATCCTTATTTTTTAACGATATTATTGTGACCACGTCTATTTTATTTCAAAATTTTTAATTTCTTAACAAAGTAAACATTAGGACAGGAATTAATTTTTCATGTAATTTTATTTCTTAATAAGTTATTCAACATTTAATAAAATTCTGAATTTTAATTTCATGTAATTTATTTCCTACTCCTTTAATTTTTATTAGTTAACGCACTTTCAACAAAATCTTGATATATTATTACCTGGTAAAAGTATTACCCTCAGTTGTAAGTTTTGTCGATATGGACGTGAGGCTTACCCAATAACTAGTGATTTGTGAATTTTTTCCCCAAAAAAAAAAAAAAAAAAAATAAAATAAAATAAAATCATGTATTTTGGAAAATCTATCTTTTTTTTCCCTTCTGAACTCGAGTGTAGGGAATTCAAACTCTATATCTTATAATGAAATTAAATGTGAAATTATTATTTGACAGTCAATGCTTAAACAACTGGAAACCACAAGAAACAACTTATTAAAAAGTTGGAAGATGAATGTTTTAGAAAGCGCTAGGAATTAAATGTTCATATCAAAAAGGATTAGTCTAATTGAACTGATAGATTATAAAATGTGAAATTATTATTTGGCAGTCAATGGTAAAACAACGGGAAACCACAAGAAGCCACTAAAAAAGTAGGAAGATGAATGTTTTAGAAAGTGTGAATTAAATGTCCATATCAAAGCGGATTGGTCTAATTGAACATAACAATGCATCAGTTCCCAATATTTTTGTTTCTTTGCATTTAGATCTTGGATAAGAAGATTTCAACTCTATACTTCTTGACGTAAGACAGAGAGAGCCAAATCCATGACAAAAGCCAAACCCATGGCCGATCAAGGCAAATTCACTAACAACCTAAAACAGAATTGCAATTCTCTATTATGTTCTTCAAAAGTGCCTATCACAGAGGCGTCCATTAGTATTTGGCTAGCGATTGAAAATTCTCTATTAACCCATTGACCTTTGGGGACTCGTCTTAAATGGGACGAGAAAAATTTACATCCCTTAGCTAATACTAGTAGACAGCTCCTAATAGAAACCTGTCATAAATAGGGCATGAAAAACCTGATATAAACGAGTCTAGATTATAAACGGATTACAAGTTTAACATGTCACGTGTTATGGAATGTGATGAATTTAGATGTCCCTGATTCTATTACTCGTTTATCCGTTTAGTTTATATTATATTTACACTAAATACATTATATATGATATTTATAATAGGGTTTTTGAAGGAATGTCCCGTAAAGAACACGTCTATGTAATATTGCCCCATTTATTTTTACCCTCTTATAATTTCAATAAAAAATGGTTGAGAGCAAAAATCCAAACAGTGACGTAAAAATCCTAATATGTATTAACTTTTGAGTACTAAATTGTAACATATGAATTACGTAAAAATTGAAAACCATGGTTTCATTTACTTTAATTCAAAGTCATATATATGTATGTTTTTCATTTTTATTTTTTATATGATGAAAATAACTGATGAGATAAACGGGATAATCTGAACCCACAGCAGGTAAAACCCATCATGTATCCGTCAATTTAATCGAGTTACAAGATAGATGTTAGGAGTATTTTTCTCCACGGGACGAATTAACGAGAAGATTGCCCCGCCCCAATTCCATAAAGCTATTCAAAACGACACTAAATTTGAGATTAAAAAACGACATAAATGTAACACAGACACGACAAAAAGAATGCCCACATTAGAAAACCTTACCATTTTTTTTTTGGGGGTAGTTCATGATTGCGTAAGGACCCACGGAATATCTAAAGCTTTGCACAATTGCACCTTTAGTTATTAAGACAGTAATGTCATTATTACAATTATTGTTGCATTCAATAACTTTATTTTAGTGAACATAAATAATGGACAAACATCAACCAATACCCCTATTATTTATCCAACTCAATATCCAACAAACAAAATAAACCCAGGGATTCGTTTCAGTCCAGAAGTGTTGATCAAGTTGAAATAGGGGTTTTCCCCATTAGATTTTACCACTAGAATGACCTATTTAAGTATTTTGCTTCCATCTAAATACTAAATATGAAGAAGAAAACGACACTAAAATTATTGCTATTGTAATAAAGCAAGTACGGAAGACCGGAGATAAAGAAAGTCATTTTACAAATAGTTATTCAAAGGCTTCCATTGCCAAGGAGTTTTATCACAACCCCCTAAATAATTTTATTAAAACAACATTTTATCTTTGTAGACCAGACCAGAACAGACCTCTCCTCATGGTGCCTTGGACTTTGCTGGTGATGGAAGCAACTGCATGAAAGAAAAAGATCAGGCTCGTGGATATCATCACAAAAGCGAAGCCGTCAACAATTTTGATGAATCGTTATCGGTTATCTTCTTGATGTCGAAATCGATGACCAAAACAAAATTTTTCAAGTAAACCTTGGTGATTACCTGATAACAAGAGATGAGAGAGGAAACAAAACCGAATGCTCCGGTAACACGGGGGGTAACTTTCTTTGGCGCCAGTTGAAGCAGCCCAGCTGCCACCACTATATCCATGGATGCTTTAATCAGGGCCAGTGTCCTCTCGTTTGATTTTTTGAGTTTGGCGCGGTAGTGCTCATTCTGCGGCACGGCACATGGTTACCGGGTAAGCACAGTGATATGCTCGAAAGAAAATGTTGTATGATTAACAGATTGTGCATGGTGTGTGGTTAACATACTTGGTATTTATTGGTGTTCTTGAGATCCTTCTCCAACTTTTTCATTGACGAGGAAAGCCTTCCAAGCTCTCCGACCTGATATACGAGAGGATGGGAAAACGTTAATTCAAAGTCCAAACCATCCATGCTGAGGGACGTGAACAATATGCATCAAGAACATAATTTGGAAAGAAACAAACCTCAACCAAAGTGGTGCAAACAGAGGATCCCAGCCAGCAGAAAAGAGATATCCGGCCAATTAACTCAGTGCGTTCTTTGTTCTGTATAAAAATACATCGTGTTACAGTACTAGAATTTCTCACGCTTGGGAAGAACTCATGAGTCATGAGCTGATTACAAAAAAAATGCATTCCGTACCTTATAGATTCCTGTTCTTCCAAGCCATACGATTTGATCAAGAAATAGAAAAGTTGAAAGCAATGCATTTTTGGACTGCAAAACCCACCAATAAGTTAAAGGGGAAAAAAAAAAGAAAGAACGAGGGTTCTCATAGAAATATGAAGTCAGACGCATATCAGCACCTTTCCCAGCAGAACAAGCGGAAGAGGAGTTCCTTGAGGAGTTGGACTAATAAGAGCGTGCAGATCATTGACAAACTGCAGAAGGGCATTGCATTTCATATATTAGGCCCAATTTCATGTGTGCAAAACAAATTTTGTAATGGCATCTCCGTTGCAGCTTAAAGAGTAAATATAGGCTCAAAGAAAGTGCAAAAGTGGGACAGGAAATCATTCGTATTTCTTTCTAAGTAAAAGTAGGTACCAAAGTCTTGGAACCCTCTCTACTAGAAATAAACGGGCAAGACAAAGAAAACTATGGGAAGAGATTTTCCACAATTCTAGTTAAGAAAACAGATATTGTTGGACAGAAAACAAAGGGATATAAGGAATGTTACAACTAACAGTAAATTGAAAAAACTCTAACCTTAAAAAGACGGAAAACTTTTCTTGCCAAGCTAGTTGATTTGTCAACACTTTGGGCCGTCCCAGGTTCTCCATTACTCAAAAACTTTGAACCATATTGTATTGCCCTGCATATCTTGTCCCTGGCTTCCGCCTTGTTCAGATATAACACTACAAGGGCGAGTTCTGCTCTAGTTGCGTCCAATGTGCTCATCTTTTATGCTGAACCTGCTATATTATCGTAATGTAGAGACAATGCTCAATACACAATTCAGAAAAGCAACCAATCAAGAATCATTAAAAAGTGAGTAAAACGTGAGTAAAAGCAACCAATCAATACACAATTTAGAAAAGCAACCAATCAAGAATCATAAAAAAGTGAGTAAAACGTTCTGAATAGCTTCCAAAGCCAATAAATTACGATTATTTGAGACACTAAAGCACATATAGTTTCATAACAACTATAACAGATTGTCAAGATTGCCAAGGCAGTCATTCCATTGACATAGTTCTTTTCTTTGAAGAGAAAGTAAAACACAAAAATCAATATCAACGATTCACCAAGCAAGTAGAAAATCTTCATTTTTCTAGTCACACGTCATTAACTCGTGAAAGAAAAACACATGAGGCGGCTATTATACATCTTAACAATTGCCCAAGCTTAAGAACAACATGAAAAATCTCTACTACGACTGTCTCAACCTCCGACAACTCGGAAAACAACGATGTACTATTGAAAAGAAAAGGAGTCTTAACCAATTGAAATGGAAATAAAGCAAAAGATATGTACCATGTAGGCGAAAACAAAAACGAAAACGAAAAAGGAAGCAAAGGCAAAATTCTTCAGCACCATAGCACTCTAGTAAATCTAAATTCCCCAACTTCAAGAAGAACAAACACAATAACAGTAATCAACAATTTCCCTACAAATTGGAGAACCAAACATAATGGATAATTATAATCCAAGAAAGCCCTTTTATCTCCATACTTAAACACTTACAAAGCTATATACCAAAGCATAAAATAGACTTATTTTTCAATAATAATTCTCTCTTTCGTGCTATCTTAGCTGAATAAAAACCAGAATCATTAAATTCCATGATTAATTAGATAAAATGATTATTAATACTAAATTAATCAGAGAAAAAAATTAATCAGATAATTGACAAAAAGGAAAAATTTTATATATATATATATATATATATAAAAAGCATAAAGCGCAGATTTATTACTCAGAAACGTCAAATTGAACTCAAGTTCAGATCTTTTTGTAGCGGAAAAAGTTTTTACCGATACCCTACAATCGTTTCCCCTACTTTCTCCTTCATTTTCCGAGAAACGAAACAGAGGATAAAAAGAAAATAACAGAACCCAATACCGATAAAAGAGAGAGATTAAGGTTTCAGAGAAGATCAAACAGGTTCGTTTCGTACCTCAAGCAGCGAAAGAGATTCTTCAACTGGGCAAAAAACCTAGAAACAGGGAACAACGAAATAATCGGAGAAAAAAATATGGAGAGAGAGAGAGAGAGAGAGAGAGAGAGAGAGAGAAAGAGTTGTTTGTACCGAAACGAGTGCCAAAAAGAAAAGGCCTCGAAAGCCGCAAACTTTTTTTCGGGCATACAGATAGGGAAGGCTGAGCTCAGCGGTTGTTCGTCGTTTTTCTCCCTTACATGCTGTGAATGATAAATCGGTGACAAGGGCTTGTTTGGTCCTCTCTTTTCCAAAACAAACCAACAAAATTATAGTTATATAGTTTTTATATTTGTGTGTATATCTATATAATATTGCAAAAGTGGCTGAACCTTATTATTTTGTTTACTGTGTTTTGGGGGTTTCTTTCCTCTAATAATCGAAATCATTGGCCATCATGGACTTTCACTTCGTAGTAGTGGAATGCTCCTTGTGTATCGCATCATGGAAAATATCAAAATGTCCTTGATTTAACCCAATTGGACTATGTTTATATTTTTTAATAATATTTTTAGATCTAGTACTTAATCTCTAAACCCGCCTTATTAATTAGTGATTAAAGACATTCTTATTTTTTTTTAATTTTATCTTAATAAACTCACAATGTCCCTTTTTGAAAGTATTATCACTGTTATTAGACGGTTAGGATTTCTTTTTATTTCTCCTCTTTAGGGATTGGATTCTAGTGATGGCCTTCGACCTATCTCTGATTTCTTAGCCCTAAGAATGGATGTGGGGATCTCATGGTGAGTATCTTAGCAGAGGTGAGCCCATGGGAAGAGGATTCACGGTGTGGGAAGGAGCAAAGTAGGGATAAGATGCTATATATGGATTTGCTATCGATGCAGTACTGGATCAAGGTCAACCGGCCGTGCGTCTGTTGGGTCTTGCTCTCGCAATTGTGGGTTGGCGATAGTGTAATGAGACGTCATGTAAGACGAAAAGGAAGTGGGCATCCTCGAGGTTTCTTTCTAGCTGATGCGACGATCTGTTTGACCATAGGCGTGAAAATTGGTGATGGTGTGTGGTCATCACGCTGCGTGGAAGTCCTATTGCCAACTAGCTTCGACAACCCAATTTCTCCCAAAACGTGGGTCATTTTATTTGGGTGTCATATTTCTGTTTATAATTTTAATGACGGAAGTGGTTTTCCAATCCTATGTATTGGTTGTTTGTCCGCCATATCTGAGCATTGGTGTGTTTTGACCTTACTAGAGTTGTTTTTATATGGAATTACTGTTGACCCTAGTACTACTAAGTCTTGGCCCTCTATCAATTAGAGAATTCCTTTGATTGTAGGGTTGTTGTAAAAAAAAAAAAAAAAAAAAAAACCTTACATGTGCTCCATCTTAGTGTACTAAAATATATTACCTGTTATTAGCCTCAAGTATACGTCTTTTTCTTTGAACATCATCAGACTTATTGATTGGGTGCATTTTTATTGAAAGGTTTTATTTCATGTACTTGAGGTTAGTTATTTTGTTTGGAGTCTATGTATTTTCTTGGCGAGTTTAATAAAATTCCCCTTCAACAAAAAAAAAGATTATTTTTCAATTATGGGTTAATACAATACAACTAACATGACATGGTATTGTAGTTTGAGGCATCAAATGGTAGTTGTAGAATCATATTCAATGACAAAGTTCAGTGTTCATACTTCTTACCCCCAAATTTATAAAGGTAGAATTTGGGACTAAAAATTTCGGAGGTTACTTTTAGGACTATAATTTATCAAATTTGTCGATCTTTGACTAGTCTCCTGAGTTTATATTTTTTTGTATGTTACCTTATGAATTTTTTAAATGGTATCTTGATTATGATTTAACTAAGTTTACTTTGCTTAACTTCCTATTAAATTAATAACAGAAAGCTTATACATGTCTCATGTGAAGATGAAAATCGCACATTAAAAAATTTTCAAATCCAATTTAAACAAGCAAAACTTCCAATTATTTCTCCATTTAATGAAAGTTAGTAAAATGGACATATTGTTATAATTTGAAAATTTTGGAGACAAATTGTCAAATTTAAAAATTTGGGGGAGTTGCCAAATGTTGACAAGTTAATTAGACAACAATGTTAAAAACCCAACAAAGATTAAGAACTTTTTTGTGAGAAATAACACAATCTCAAATTGTTATACCATCATTGCAAACAATAGCGGAGTTGGAAATTTTTTTTAAAGTAAGAACAAGGTAATAAAATTAAAGATGCTTATTTTTTACAGTCTGAAATGAATATAATTGCATATTTCAGTCATTAGATAGAATACGATAACAATTTATCTTATGAAATAGAGATACTATAAAAAATAAAAGAAATAAGAAAAAAATGAAAATTCTAAATCGAGTGAGGCTACAATTCCCCACTTAATATAAGATGGTTTTGACACTGACATATCAAAACTAAAGAACAATTATTCGATACATTAATCCTTCTGTTTATATATTTGTATTACTATTTCTACTTTTAAATCTGCTTTGAAGTAGAGTTTGTAATAGAGTTTATCTTTTTAAGTGAAAAAAGTCCAAAAGAAACTATGAATTTAAACATTTGTAGAGTATTTTTTGTTTTTTATTTTATTTTTTTATAGATCTATTTGATTATAAACTGGTAAATTCTAAATTTTATAATGATAGTAGAAATTGGTCGCGGTGGCTTGCACGAAACTCCAAGTGGACGATGAAGATATAGGCGTCGTTTCTTGATTTGTTCCACTTCCACGTCATCACTTATCCCTTTCATTTGTTTAATTTCATCCCCTCTTATTACTAGTATTGCAAGCAAGACCACGTGCATATATATTTATTTATACACAAACCATATGTATGTATTTTTCTTTCCCACTTAGATTCCGTTTGGTTGGAGAGAAAGAGGAATGCAGGGAGAGGGCATATCTCTTCTTTGGTTGGAGAGGAGAAGAGGAAATGGAAAGATTGAGGGAGGAGGTCTTCTCTGGGGCCCATAAAAGTGCATCCTTCCACTAAAGAAGAATTCATGAAATCCTCTCTTAAAATGAATGGTCTATTTTATCATTTTAAAAAAGTAGCTAACCAATAATAGAATAGATAAATAGTAATTCTATGATAATTATTAATATATATTTTTAACTCTTCCTCTTTCTTATCAAACAACATAAATAATTCGTACAATCCTCTCCATCCGTCACTTCATTCTTCTAACTCTCTCCATCCCTACTCCTCTCCATCCCTCCTCCTCTTCATTCCTTCTACCAAACATAGCCCAACACTTAAGAGTCTCTTTCTATCATGCATAGGCGGTGACAAGTTAACCTAAACTTCCTGTTTCGCATATATCATGTAATTCCCATCAAGCACATTCTACTCATCTTGATCTTGCTCACCATCACTGTCTTCATCATCACTATCCATCTCATTAAGTTGGACGGAAACTTCAGAGAAATGCCAAAAAAATCATACCTTGAATTGATTTTATCACCAGAAAAACTTTTGCTGAAAATATCATAATATGATAATGTTAATTAATTAATTAATTATATTTAGAATACCAATTATAACCTTAAGTTATCAACTAGCATGAATTGATACCAATTAATTACCGACCGATAACGCCTTTTGCCGACAGGTTACTAATTGACAACCACTTAGTTATCGACTAGTAACCAGACAGTAATTGGTTTGCAGTTGGTAATCATCGAGTTACTATTAGTAACCACTTGATTACCGACTGAAAACTTCGGACACCACCGAATTTTTTGGATTATGTCAATGAAATATTAAAATAAACACTAGATTTACCAAATATCACCGGTATTCCACAAAAATCATTTAACAAGAATCTCAAGTTCAATTTCAAAGAAAATTTCTACCAAATATTTTTAATATAATTAGAAAAAAAAGCCAGTATTCATTGCCGTCATCGGAATATTGCCTACTAAGCACTCTCTTTCCCTAGCTGCACTCCATCGGAGGTCGGACTCAGCTTAGCTCCGACCACAGCTCGGTTTCTGCAGAGCGACGATGAGCGACTTCTTCTGGTGAGGTCGAGATCGTGGTGGGCCCAAGGCAAGGAGATCTGACAATGGAGAAAAGGAAGGATCTCGACGGTGATCTTTCTTGATCCAGCGGTTGCAACAGTGGTCCACAGTTGAATGACGGCGATGGCTAAACGGTGGTGCTCGATCGAACTTGCAACGATGCCTCGCGATTGGAGCCGCTTCCAAATGAAACCGCCTTCGCCAATGTTGCCTTCACCACATTGGAGATCAGGTGAGGAGGATAGACAGAGGTCCGGTCTGGTTGCGCTAGAGATCGAGCGAGGAGGGTCAACAGAGGACCAGTACTTTGGTGAAGAAATAGTTTTTTTTAATTTAAGTTATTATATAAGTGATGTCATCATAATGGCATGTTGTGCTAGTATTTTTTAACTATGACATGAATCAATCCACATATTATTTTTAACGCATCCACCCTAATAATCTCACTCTAGACTAAAATTTTAGTTTATGTTTAATGTTTCAACTGAAATTCAAATTATTCATCTCAATTTTTATTTTTTTGTGAAAAATCAACAAAAATTATAATTAGTTTTTAAAAAGTCAACTAATTCTAACTTAAAAACTTCTCTCTAACTAATTAACCAAGCTGTAAATTAGAGAAAAATATAGAAATAGCCCCTCAAGTACGCATATTACTTTTATTATCTCTTTAAAAATAAATCCTAATTAACTATCACCTCTCTCTCTACTATCTCTTTTTGATTGGTCTTTATCTTTCTGTTCTCTCTCTCTCTCTCTCTCTCTCTCTCCCTCCTTCCCTTTCTCCCTTTGCCCACAACCTCTATGCCCGATGGGAGGAGATCCACAACGAGCAGTCATGATCCGACCTGCGGCAGTCGCAACACATAGAACCACCCGACCGCTTGATCCATGAAGTCAGTGTCGAGATTGCGTCTGGCAAACGCTCTCTCTCTTTCTCCACTATGTCACAAACGGCGTCTGCCCATTGCCGCTCGTTGGTCGTCATTCGCCCATCGGAGTTGAATTCATATTTGTAGTCTAATCCAATATAATATTATTTTTGTGCTTGATAATTTTTTTTGTGTGAATTTTTGATTAGTTGTTGACGATAATTGTAAATTCTAGCATCTGAATATTGTGCTTGAACTTTTTTTTTTGTGATTTTTTTTTTGTTGATAATAATAATATATAATTTTTGACAAGATTAAGGTAAATTTTTTTAAGCTTTGAAATAAAGTGATACACTACAGTAATTAATCCGGTGGAATATAAAAATTAATACAGTAGAATACCAAAAGTAATCTATGAGATTACTCTTAGTGACTGGAATTGGAGACGGCGTCGACAATTTTGTATCTAGAATAAAAAGTAATATGATAGACTACCAAAAGTATTTATCAGAATACTCTTCGGTGATTGGAGACCATCGGTGACATGTGTTGACTCTGGTCTTTGGAGGGTATTCTGGTAGATTACTTTTTGACTAGTTAGAGATAATTTTGGAAAAATATATTACGTTAAACTTTGACTTACCTTATAAGAGGTCAAAAATTCTAAAACAAGTATGGATTGAGCTCTTTGAGGGAAAAATTCTTTAAAGCACTCTTTTTCAACATGAAGGGCTACAAAATAACATCTCTAAGCTTTTTTTGTTCCCAATTAACTCACTCGGACCCGTCCAATTTACCAAAACGTCAAGAACAATTAACTTTAATTAATAAAAAAAGACTGTATTTATCAATGAAAAAGTGATAACTAAAAGTTGATTAAAAAAAATTGAGATTAATATTGGCGTTCTATGCAGTACTTATCAGGGATTCTAATTGACTGTATATTCAGACTATATCTAACTCTCAAGATAATCTTTTGATTGTGAGAAATTTAGGTTATAGTGGAATCCTACTCAAGCTCCTCGGATTACTCGAGTTTGTTAGAAATCTCCTCTCCTGTCTTGGATTAAGATCTAAACCCAAAGATTTCAATTCATTTCTAGTTCTTTTTTCCTTGAAAAGTCAATAAGTTTTTTAACTAAATTTTGAAAAGTCAAACAACTTTAACCTAATTAATTCATTTCAAATCTACCAATCAAATGCACGTTAAAGTTTGTTGTTGGTGTTCATAATATAGTTCGTTGTGGGAGAATTTTCAGAAACTATAGGAGTTTTTTTAAGCATTGTTTTTCTGCTCCGGTAGGTGAGTTTTTCTACTAAAGCTAACTTGTTGGCAGTTATTTATGCTATAGAAATAGCTAGCGAACACAACTGGAATTTGCTTTGGATTGAAAATGGTTAAACTTATATTGTTGATTTGTTCTGTAATAAGAGCTCTCACGTTATTTGGAATTAAAGAAACCGTTGGTTACTAGCTTTTCATAAGACATCGCTCACAGTGGTGGAGCTAGTCTTCTTGTTCAATATGATGACCAATGAGCTTGTATGACAACTTTATTTTTAATACGACCGAAAACCTCTTGCTCCGAATGTATATAAATGATCAATGAGCTTGTAAGTAAAAGAGTATATTTTTTATATTGACTTACACGATATAATTAATTTCGAGTGTGAACAAATTAAAAGAAAAAACTACAAAAAAATTTCAGATTAAATTTTAAAATAAGAAAATTCAAAAGAAGCGGTAGTCCTTACTCGACACAATGTTGCTCCGCACCTGACTCGCGACTGTTACAATTTCTCATTTCTTCAAGGAAAGTAGTGAAATGGCAGATAAGTTAGCTTCTTTTGGGATTTGTTGAGATAGCATGTATTGGCGGTGGTTTGTGCGTTGGATTCTTGTAACTCCTTTCCTAGATGGGAATTTCCACTTCCTTTTAAAGAATTTATTATTAGTTTTATTTGTCACAAAACCCCTCTTCCAAATGGCAAGGGAACATTTTCAAAATGTTCAGTTTAATGCATATTCTAAATGGATTCCCCCTTGATTTTTGAATATTTCAATGTTAATGCATATAGTGCTCCATCAAATCATTTTGAAAGGATAACCTTCCTCTCTATTCTATTTTCTATTCACCTTTAAAAATATTATAAAATTTTCGTTTTAAAAATCGGATTGAGATGATTTTTTATGCGTACAAAGTGAAAGAACAAAACTCCATCTTTATACCCCATCAAAATATGCTATAGACGTTGAGGTTTTGTAAGATTGTTAGATTATTTTCAACATCTATCCAAATATGTATATATATATATATATATATATATTCAATTAATGATTTTTCTGTTTAGAATGACCATTAAATCTTTAGTTCAAATATATATTTTTTAATTAAAAACTTGAAACTGCCATGCATCGTTCTTCATTAATTTGTATCAAGTTAAAGGTCATACCTCATTGAAATTAATTAATTTTTTATATGCATCTTTTTCTTTTTACAAATCGAGTAGAAACAATTTTTTTTAAAAAAAAAACTTTCATGTTCATTCATGCCACCCATTATCACTACAAATTTTACGTGTTCTTATACGTTCGTTTTGTTTTGCAATTTTTAGTACTTGCGGACAAAATTAGTGTTTCCCGTGCTTAATACTCAAAAGAAAAATTTTAGGAGCTGTAATTATGAACTGGGTTAGCCCGGCTCGCATGACGCCCAGGCTAATTGGGCAGAGGTTCTAAGCTTGCCCGGCCTGCATGGACACTTTTTAGAGAAAAATAGGAAGAGAGTCAATTTTAGAAGTGAGTTATGCAAAATTAACATTTTCTAGAGATCCTTTGATTCTTATTATTTTTGTTCTACATAGGCCTACTTTTACCCCTTCCCCTTAGACCACTGCCTTAGTCCATTAATGATGGATTATGATTTTGGAATCTATCACTGATGGATTGCGATTCCATCATCTATGGACTTTCAAAAACTAGTATTTTTTTTCCCTCCCTTTGATCTTTCCTTATCTTTCTTTCTCTCTCATCTCTCGACCACAGAACAAGTCTCTGATTAAAGTCCGTACGGTTTTGTTCTTGGGCTCAACCCTAAAAGACTTCATACTATTAAGAAGTGGTATTTTACTTATAAACTATCATTATATATACATTCCCAAGTGATATGTGACTGTACAACTTATCATTTTCTTGTAGTGACTGATGACTGTCACAATTTATTCCTTTAATTTGAAGCCCAACATCCTTGTTGGTTACACTTCTAGTTAGATATAGGCTACGATACCATTTGTAACAACTCATACCTCATTTGGTATGATATTGTTAGTTTTGAGTCTCGTGTTAGCATGGTTTTGCTCTTAAGCTCAATCTCAAAGGTCTTATATCATTAGAATGTGGTCTCTTTATTATGAACCATCACATATATTCATTATCAAGTGATATGAAATTGTACAACTTACTCTTTCTTTGTAGGGACTAATGAGGGATTATTTATTTAAGTGTATTCAAGAGTCCATGTTTTAAAAAATGTCAGTTTTAATTTAGTTTGTAGAAATGCCCAAGTAACTTTAAAGATGTTGCTATTCTTTTATAATGAATTGAAATAAAACAAATAAAAAAATGATAAAATAAACATTAAATAATTTCATTAATTATAATATGAAAAAGGTGAACTATAGTATTAAAGTGTTAGGGAGATACAAAAATATAAAACATAAGAAACCCTATATCACATAAGACAAAATCTTTCAACAAAAATGGATACACCAATAAAATCTAATGATGTCAAAAGAAAGATGTGTGCTTGAGGCTGAATAATGGGTAATATCACGGCATATTGAAATCGAACACATGTAAGACTCTTTTGATAAAACCTTGACTATCAATGGATTTTCCCAATCAATCGACTGCCAAGACTCAGTAGCATTAGAGCTATTACTAATTTCGCATAAAAATAGCTCTTGTGGGACCAAAACACTATCAAGATTCAAATCTGACAAATAAACAACCAACTCGGAAAGTGGAGATGTAACAACCCCTCACGGACCGTCACAGTTGACTCTTCTTTAATCATTCATCTCTTATAAGATTGCGGAAAATATTAAGCTTGAAATAAAAATCTTTATATAACGGAAAACTTTACTTAGATAATTTTAGAAAACTCTAGAATTTTTTTTAAACTATATCAAAATTATACTTCATAATTAATATAAGTATATATATATATATTTTTTAAAACCCAACTCATGAAATAAATTTAAGTCCTTATGAAACATCCAATCAAATAATAATAAATTAAAATCTCAAAAATTCATTTGAAATCAAAAATGTCCATCTTATGATCGTTCCTCCCGTTTCCTTATCACATATCATCCCGCTTCCGCTCCAAGCTCCTCCAACACTATATCTTACCATTTCCTTTATCTGCAACATAAATTAACTTATATAAGCAAGGGCTTAGTAAGGACACGTAAATCTCACAAATGTAAATAAAAATGTTTCTTTTATCATCATAAATATAAACATCATTTAAAAACTTTTTACTTTTAAAACCGTCATATATTGGGCCCGGCGTTGTACCATCATAGCGCGCTAGTCACGGAAGGGTTTGGGTAGCAAATCCCAAATCAACGGTGACAAAAGTCCGCTTACCGGACAACATCATCATTATCATCATCATCAAGGATGTACAACGCCATTTTAAAACATAAAAATACATATACATACCATATATATACTTTTCATCAACACGTTTCATCAAAACGTTATCATAGGAGAAGTATTATTTAAGAACATCATAACATCATCATCAACATCAAAATATATACTTCTCAAATCTTTAATTCATGTTGCAGGTGAGAGTGTACTTACCTAAACGCCTTACTTAACATTTTCAAATTTTCCAATGGTGACGCGCGATTGAGGTCTCGGGTGCTCGCCTTTAGAACCGTTCATGCCATAAATAATAAATGTAATAAAATCAACAAAAGCTCATAATAATACATCAAATACATCCATCATATCATAGCAGCGCCTCAAAGGCCTATTCATCATTTAGTTACATCAAAACACAAAAATTGAACAATTTCATGAAATTTCAAATCTTGATAGAATCTGCCAGTCAGAACTTTGTCTCTTAAAAAATTCATAAATATTCATACAGAGCTCCAATTGATCTGAAACTAATTTTAAATGAAATTAGACATCCATGTCTTTCTAATGGTACCTAATTTGTAAAAAATGAAGACTATTTGGACTCTCAAAAATAATTTTGAATTTGATTTCTAAATTTTACCGAAACTGGCAGCCGGACCTCTGTTCATTTGAAAAATCACAAAAATTCAAATATATCTCCAAATGACCTAAAACTGATTCCAAATCAAAATAGACATCCATAGTTTTCTATCAATATCAAATTTATTAAAAAAAAAAAAGACTGTTTAGGTCCTTAAAAATAGTTTTGAAAACGCACCACTAAAATTATATAAAATCTGACAGCCGGACCTCTGGCTCTTTGAAAAATCATAAAATTCACATATATCTCCAACGATATGAAACTAATTGCAAATGAAATAGATATCCAGAGCTTTCTAACATACTAAATTTGTGTAAAATGGAGACTGTTTGGATCCTTAAAATAGTTTCGAAACTTATCATAACATCTGAAAATCCCAGTAACAGTGGTCAATCCGAAAATCATTAAAAGTATATAAAAAAAAATCATCACAATGTATATGATTCATACACACACACACACACCCACAAAACAGCCCTAAGACATGTTTCTAACATATAAAATTATTCAATCATCATATCAATGAAATCATACATCAAGAAATCAAAAACCTTAATTTCGCCTTATTCACAAAATCAACCTTATCGCCATCCTTCGATATCATTCGATAAATATTTCTCATCCTCTTTTCAAACTCACATAAAGACACTCATCAAGAAAATCATCCAATCCCTCAAAGAATCCCAAACTAAAATAAATAACAAAATCATTCTCATCATTAAACAATACCGAAACTTACCTTGAAACCCTTTGATTTTCGGTTTGGAAGAATTTAGAGGTTTGGCGGATTCTTTTTTTTTTTTTTTTTTTTTTTTTCCCCCTCTGTGTTTGTGCGTGGGAGAGAGGCAAAAAGAGCAGACAAAGGGAATGGAAAGAAAGGGAAAAGGAGGCTAGGGAAGTGAGGGAGAGAGAGAGCATGTAAAAAGAGAAACTTTGAAAATTATAACAAATTTGTGAGTAATTTAATTTCAAATAAATTGAATTAATTGAGATTAAATTCTTTGGTTTAATTGTCTTTGAATTGCTGTGGATAGCTGTCATTAAGGTCTAAAAACGTGTGGGAGGAAAATGAAACAACTAGGTTAACTTTTAGAATTTTCGCACCTAAAATTGCACATGGTAAACTGGTTGGTTACTAGTACATATCCGGATAGTATACTAGTCATAACTTCTTACTCTGATATCGGATTTGCACAAACGAGTAGGCGTGGAAAGCTTATGAAAAGCTCTATAAGTTTATTTAAATTACAACATAATTTTTGACATTCAACGATTCATAATTGAGTTGGAAATTAAGATATTATAAAATATGTTTTTTTCGGATAACATACTTTCCTTTTTTTTTTTTTTTTTTTTTTTAAACATTAACATCATCACAAATACTACATACCATATATATACATATTTAAACCATCACACAAAATTATCAAGTCATCATAAAAAATTTCATCAATTTGGCATGAACTTTGTTCTAGCACATCGAGTCCTTGTCGCGTCACCTGTGAAAAATAATTCAACGTAACATTAGAATTAAGAAATTGCTATCTCATCACATATTTATGTTAATTCTAATGTTAATTTTCTAACGTTAAAGTTAGATAGCATTTGAGGCGTTACATCCCTCTTACCTTATAAAAGTTTAGTCCTCGAAACTTAGAACAATTCCGGATAATTCATTCTCATAGCATCTTCTCGCTCCCAAGTAGCTTCCTCTATCTTGTGATTACGCCAAAGAACTTTTACTAAGGGAATCTCTTTGTTTCTCAAGCTCTTCGTCTTTCGATCAAGAATCTCAACTGGTTTCTCTTCGTAACTCATATCCTCTTGAATCTGAATCGATTGCGGTTGGATGACGTGAGATGGATCCGGTACATACTTCTTCAACATCGAAACATGAAATACATTGTGGATGGATGTCATCTCCTGTGGTAAATCTAACTTGTAAGCCACATTGCCGATACGCTCAATCACCATATATGGTCCCACATACCTGGGACTAAGCTTGCCTTTCTTCCCAAATCGCATCACACCATTCATCGGGGCAACCTTGATAAACACCAAGTCTCCAACCTCAAACTTTAAAGGCCTTCGACGCACATCCGCATAGCTTTTCTGCCTACTTTAAGCTGTGGCAATCTGCTGCTGAATCACCTTCAATGCTTCGGTCGTCTTATTGAAGAAGTCAGTTTTCTCCTTAAGTTCCGACTCCGCTAGCTTCTTCTCCCCAGCCTCATGCCAATAAATTGGGGACCTACAACGTCTTCCGTAAAGTGCTTCATAGGGAGCCATCCCAATCGTCGCTTGATAACTATTGTTATAAGCGAACTCAGCCAACGGTAAAAACTTACACCAATTCCCTTTGAAGTCTAAGACACAAGCTCGAAGCATATCCTCAAGTGTTTGATTAGTCCTCTCCGTCTGACCGTCTGTTTGCGGATGAAAAGCCGTGCTAAATTTCAACTTCGTACCCATAGCTGCTTGAACGCTTTTCCAGAAATGAGAGGTGAACCTACTATCTCGATCCGAAATAATAGATCTGGGAACACCATGAAGCCTCACGACCTCCTTCACATATAATTTTGCCAACTGTTCCATCGAGGACGTCAATCGTATGGGAAGAAAATATGCTGACTTGGTCAATCTGTCGATGACTACCCATATAACATCATATCCATTCGTAGTCCTTGGCAATCCAGTAATAAAGTCCATCGCAATGTCTTCCCATTTTCATTCCGGTATCTGAATTGACTGGAGCAGCCCTCCTGACTTTTGGTGCTCAGCCTTAACTTGTTGGCACGTCAAACAATGCTTCACATAGTATGTTACATCCTTTTTCATTCCGAACCACCAGAAACTATTCTTAAGATCCATGTACATTTTGGTTGCACCAGGATGAAGCAGATACGGAGTGTTGTGCGCCTCTTCAAGAATCTTTTTCCTCAACTCCTCCTCTTTAGGAACACATAACCGTTCCTTAAGCTTCAGCACTCCATCATCAGACACACTAAATTCTTCACACTTCCCTTCGAGCATTTCCTTTTTAATCCTCACAAGGCTTGGATCAAGGTCTTGTTTGCTCTTAATGTCATCTAAAATAGTTGGAGACAAGGTCATTGCAGAAAGTTGCCCAACTATTAATTCCAACCCAAAATCAAAAATCTCTTTTTGAAGGGGCTTGGACATCACATTCAAGGACATTAACGTGGCTGGGGTCTTCCGACTCAACGCATCAGCTACCCTATTTGCCTTCCCCGGGTGGTATAGGATTTCACAGTCGTAATCATTTACTAGCTCAAGCCACCTCCTTTGCCTCATATTCAAATCTTTCTGAGTGAAGAAGTACTTCAAACTTTGGTGGTCGGTGAATATTTGGCATCGGACTCCATACAAATAATGCCTCCATATTTTCAATGTAAAAACAACGGCAGCCAACTCTAGGTCATGGGTGGGATAGTTCTTCTCGTAGTCCTTCAATTGCCTTGAAGCATAGGCAATTACCTTCCCACTCTGCATTAAGACTGCACCAAGTCCCATTTTAGAAGCATCACTGTAAATTACAAACCCTTCATCCCCATCCGAAATTGTCAAGATTTGGGCACTTGTGAGTCGTCTTTTCAGCTCTTGAAAGCTCTTTTCGCAGTCCTCTGTCCATTCGAACTTCTTTCCTTTTTGGGTAAGTGTCGTAAGCGGCATAGCAAGTTTCGAAAGGTCAGTCACAAATTTCCTGTAATATCCCGCTAAACCAAGGAAACTTCTGATCTCACTTGCGTTGGTTGGTCTCTTCCAATTACTAACTGCCTCAACTTTCGTGGGATCCACCATTACGCCATCTTTAGAAATCACATGACCAAGGAATGCCACACGATCCAACCAAAACTCGCACTTAGAGAATTTGGCATACAATTGGTATTGTTTCAATGTCTACAAAACTGTTCTCATATGCTTCTAATGTTGGTCTCGAGTCTTTGAATAAATGAGAATATCGTCGAGAAAGACTATCACAAACTTATCCAGAAACTCTTTAAACACTTTATTCATCAGGTCCATAAAAGCAGCAGGGGCATTGGTCAACCCAAATGACATAACCACAAACTCATAATGGCCGTATCGAGTTCTGAAGGCTGACTTGGGGACATCTCCTTCCTAGATCTTCAGTTGGTGGTATCCAGATCGTAAATCAATCTTCGAAAACATAGTTGCACCTTGCAGTTGGTCGAATAAATCATCAATTCTCGGCAATGGGTACTTGTTCCTTATGGTCACCTTGTTTAGCTCTCTATAGTCAATGCAGAGTCTCATTGTCCCATCCTTCTTCTTCACAAATAAAACTGGAGCTCCACACGATGAATGACTAGGGTGAATGAAACCCTTGTTCAACAGCTCTTGAAGTTGCTCATGTAATTCCTTCAATTCAGCAGGTGCCATACGATAAGGTGCCTTGGAGATTGGCCCAGTGCCCCGTGCTAACTCAATCTCGAACTCGATTTCTCTATCTGGCGGCAAGCCTGGCAAGTCTTCTGAAAAGACATCACTAAAATCTCGTACGACAGGTACATCTTCAAGTTTTAAATTATCTTCTTTCTTCTTATCCACAATGCTGGCTAAGAAACCATTACAGCCATTGATTAGCATTTTTCGAGCCTTCATTGCTGACAGGAACAACTTCGTCTTCTTCTTCGCATCACCAGTGAATTCAAATCGATCATCTCTTTCGGGATTAAACGCGACTTTACGTCTTCGGCATTCAATAGACGCGTTATACTTTCCCAAGAATTCCATACCTAAAATTAGGTCATAGTCAAAAATCTCGAGCACTATCAGATTACTGTAGAGCTCTTTATCAACAATTCTCATCGGCACTGCTCGTAGCCAATGAGTAGACATCATCACTTCCCCAGAGGGTAGTGTCGTAGTGAATCCCTGACTCAAGATATCCTTATCTATGCCTAGTCTTTTAGCAAAAATAGAAGACACAAAGGAGTGTGAGGCTCCTGTGTCGAAAAGAACATTAGCATACTGATTATTGACAAGTATCTAACCTGTGACAACAGTAGAAGTCTCAGCAGTTGCTTCTTCTTTGGTCATGGTGAAAATTCTGACATTGGTGGTAAGTGGAGGAGCCTCAAGTCGTCCCTGGGAAATATGAGGTCCATCAAGAGCGGCCTGCATACTGTGGAGCTGAGCTGGTGGGTTTCTCTGTTGTCTTTGTTGGAAGGGCTGGTAAGTCTTGTTCGGACAATCCTTGAAAAGATGACCCTCGCGTCCGCAACCATAACATAGATTGTGCCCATACGGCACTCCCCCAAATATAGCTTTCCACACTTAGAATAAGGTGGAATGTTCTTAGCTTGCTTAACTGGTTGGCCCCCTCCTTGACGGTTGTTGTGGTTCCTCTGATTGGAAAAGTTTCCCTTCCTTTTGTTATTGTTCCACTGACCTCCTTGTGACCTGCCTTGATTTCCGAAGTTTCCATAGTTCTGATTGTTGTTGTTGTTCTTAGGGACTTCGTTCTGACGAGGCTGGCTTTCCTTTTGCTTATTCAGATGATATTCCGCACGAAGGGCACACTTAACACATTCAGCTGTGGTGGTTGGTGGAGCAGTCCCACTATCAACAATCACTGCAATCTCGGGTCTCCGCATCCCGATCATTCTCCTCAGGCGTTCTTGTTCATTTGGCACCGTGTGGGGACAAAGGCGTGCTAGTTGGTTGAACCGCTTAACAGCTTCTGTCACCGATAAATTTCCTTGACAAAAGTTATTAAACTCGTCATAGTGTTCTCTGGTCACAGACATGTTAAAATACTACTCGTTAAATTCTTGGATAAAGTCTTCCCATGTCATCTGATTCACATCCCTACTCAGCTCTATTCCTTCCCACCAGATTCTAGCATCATCTATCAAACAGTAGGAAGCACGTTTCACTTTCTCATTCTCGGTTAAACCTATGAAATTAAGGACTAATTTGACCGACTTCAACCATCCTTGAGCTATCAAAGGGTCAGTTGAACCATTGAATTCCTTAGGCTTCATCCTCTTGAATCGCAAATACAAGGGCTCATGATTTGTTGCTGCTTGAACTCCTCTATTTTGCACTGGCTGTGCAGCCGGTGGATCAATGGGGACTTCCACTTTGTTGGCATTAGCTTGCAAATTATTAATGAGAGACTGTTGTTCTTGAACTTGCCTCTGAAGTTGAACCACTATTTCTACTAAATTAGGCTCTGTCACCGCTTCATTTTCAAACTTGTCCACGGCCCCTTCGTTGGTCCTGACGCAACTGCGCCATAACTTCTGCCAAGTTAGGTTCTGCAGCAACCTGATCTTCGGCATGCCCTCGGCCATTACCACGTCCTCGAACTGCACGTCCTCGAATTGCACGTCCTCGTCCACTACCATCTTATGTTAGTCGTCTCTTAGTAGCGAAATTGTCAATTAGAGATTTTTTTTTTATTGGATATCGAGTCAGGATTCAAACTTTTCATAAATAGAACATCACCTCACAACTCTTACATTTCTATTTAAGAAAACTAGTTAGTTACTTACTTGAAGAAGTTTGAAGTGGATACGTGGCGATGCATGATAGGAAATAGGAAACCGCTCTGATACCATATCTGTAACGACCCCTCACGGACCGTTACAGTTGACTTCTTCTTTAATCATTCATCTCTTATAAGATTGCAGAAAATATTAAGCTTAAAATAAAAATCTTTATATAACGGAAAACTTTACTTAGATAATTTTAGAAAACTCTAGAATTTTTTTTAAACTATATCAAAATTATACTTCATAATTAATATAAGTATATATATATATTTTTAAAACCCAACTCATGAAATAAAATTTAAGTCCTTATGAAACATCCAATCAAATAATAATAAATTAAAATCTCAAAACTTCATTTGAAATAAAAAATGTCCATCTTATGATCGTTCCTCCCGTTTTCCTATCACATATCGTCCCGCTTTCGCTCCAAGCTCCTCCAACACTATATCTTACCCTTTCCTTTATCTGCAACATAAATTAACTTATATAAGCAAGGGCTTAGTAAGACACTTAAATCTCACAAATGTAAATAAACATTTTTCTTTTATCATCATAAATATAAACATTATTTAAAAACTTTTTACTTTTAAAACCGTCATATATTGGGCTTGGTGTTGTACCATCATAGCGCGCTAGTCACGGAAGGGTTGGGGTAGCAAATCCCAAACCAACGGTGACAAAAGTCAGCTCACCGGACAACATCATCATCATCATCATCATCAAGAATGTACAACGCCATTTTAAAACATAAAAATACATATACATACCATATATATACTTTTCATCAAAACGTTTCATCAAAACGTTATCATAGGAGAAGTATTATTTAAGAACATCATAACATCATCATCAACATCAAAATATATACTTCTCAAATCTTTAATTCATGTTGCAGGTGAGAGTGTACTTACCTAAACGCCTTACTTAACCTTTTCAAATTTTCCAATGGTGACGCGCGATTGAGGTCTCGGGTGCTCGCCTTTAGAACCGTTCATGCCATAAATAATAAATGTAATAAAATCAAAAAAAGCTCATAATACTACATAAAACACATCCATTATATCATAGCAGCGCCTAAAAGGCCTATTTCATCATTTAGTTACATCAAAACACAAAATTGAACAATTTCATGAAATTTCAAATCTTGATAGAATCTGCCAGTCAGAACTTTGTCTCTTCAAAAATTCATAAATATTCATACAGAGTTCCAATTGATCTGAAACTAATTTTAAATGAAATTAGACATCCATGTCTTTCTAATGGTACCTAATTTGTAAAAAATGAAGACTGTTTGGACTCTCAAAAATAGTTTTGAATTTAATTTCTAAAATTTTACCGCAACTGGCAGCCAGACCTCTGCTCATTTGAAAAATCACAAAAATTCAAATATATCTCCAAATGACCTAAAACTGATTCCAAATCAAAATAGACATCCATAGTTTTCTATCAATATCAAATTTATTAAAAAAAAAAGACTGTTTAGGTCCTTAAAAATAGTTTTGAAAACGCACAACTAAAATTATATAAAATCTGGCAGACGAACCTCTGGCTCTTTGAAAAATCATAAAAATTCACATATATCTCCAAACGATATGAAACTAATTGAAAATGAAAATAGACATCCAGGGCTTTCTAACAATACTAAATTTGTGTAAATGGAGACTGTTTGGATCCTTAAAAGCAGTTTCGAAACTTATCATAAAATTTGAAAATCCCAGTAACAGTGGTCAAATCCGAAAATCATTAAAAGTATATAAAAAAAAATATCATCACAATGTATATGATTCATACACACACACACACCCCCACAAAACAGCCCTAAGACATGTTTCTAACACATAAAATTATTCAATCATCATATCAATGAAATCATACATCAAGAAATCAAAAACCCTAATTTCGCCTTATTCACAAAATCAACCTTATCGCCATCCTTCGATCATCATTCGATAAATATTTCTCATCCTCTTTTCAAACTCACATAAAGACACTCATCAAGAAAATCATCCAATTCCTCAAAGAATCCCAAACTAAAATAAATAACAAAATCATTCTCATCATTAAACAATACCGAAACTTACCTTGAAACCCTTTGATTTTCGGTTTGGAAGAATTTAGAGGTTTGGCGGATTCTCTTCTATTTTTTTTCCCCCCTCTGTGTTTGTGCGTGGGAGAGAGGCAAAAAGAGCAGACAAAGGGAATGGGAAAGAAAGGGAAAAGGAGGCTCGGGAAGTGAGGGAGAGAGAGAGCATGTAAAAAGAGAAACTTTGAAAATTATAACAAAATTTGTGAGTAATTTAATTTCAAATAAATTTTTGAATTAATTGAGATTAAATTCTTTGGTTTAATTGTCTTGAATTGCTGTGGGATAGCTGTCATTAAGGTCTGAAAACGTGTGGGAGGAAAATGAAACAACTAGGTTAACTTTTAGAATTTTCGCACCTAAAATTGCACATGGTAAACTGGTTGGTTACTAGTACATATCCGGATAGTATACTAGTCATAACTTCTTACTCTGATATCGGATTTGCACAAATGAGTAGGCGTTGGAAAGCTTATGAAAAGTTCTATAAGTTTATTTAAATTACAACATAATTTTTGACATTCAACGATTCATAATTGAGTTGGAAATTAAGATATTATAAAATATGTCTTTTTCGGATAACATACTTTCCCTTTTTTTTTTTTTAAACATTAACATCATCACAAATACTACATACCATATATATATATATATATATATATTTAAACCATCACACAAAATTATCAAGTCATCATAAAAAATTTCATCAATTTGGCATGAACTTTGTTCTAGCACATCGAGTCCTCGTCGCGTCACCTGTGAAAAATAATTCAACGTAACATTAGAATTAAGAAATTGCTATCTCATCACATATCTATGTTAATTCTAATGTTAATTTTAATGTTAATTTTCTAACGTTAAAGTTAGATAGCATTTGGGGCGTTACAGGAGAAATCACCTCTGTTATTAGAAATAATAAAAACAAATAAAACATCAAAAGAAAGACGTTGAAAGACATCGTCTTTATTACACACATACTTACACACTAAACAAAACAAAAAACAAAAACAAAAACAAAAAACAAAAAAAAAAAAAAAATTCACACAGAAAGAGTCATTGCCAATAAAATGAACCACATTGTTTGGAGAAACTGTGTTGCTAAAACTTAGCTGCTGCAGGACCTCCTGGTGTATGACGACCATGCACCACCATCAACTATCTCATTACCGTCTTGTTCTTTCCCACAACGCTCATCCTCTTACCACGGGCTCCCTTTTGCTAAGACTCTTATCATATAATTTCCACATTTATCTCTAAGTCCGGGAAACCAAAGACAGACCAAAGCCGCCACAAGAATCTAGCCCCAAAAGAAAAAAATATTTAAGAAACCTAAGCCCTTGCACGTTAGAGAGAAAAGGAGAAAGGATAATAAGCTTAGAATTATGTATTTCAATAAAAGTTAGAATTATCATAAAAATTTTTACAAAAAGAATATCATGATTTTCTAGTTATATTATAAAAAAAATGTGAAGTACATGCATTGTCATAATAATATAGTTATTATCATAAAAATATGCAATTTCGTATCACATCTAAACTTTAGAAACTAAACTTTAGAAACTAACTAATAAAATGTGACCAATAATTATGAAAAAAAATAACTAGGCATTATCAAATGATGTTACGATTATCTAAAAAACCTGAATCATAATAAAGAAATAGGTTTCTGAAAAAACCTTTATCATATTTAGTTAGTAAAAGGTTTCTAAAAAATCAAATCTTACCAACAGACAATCAACATAATAAGGAATAAACCAGTAAAGATAAAGATAATAACAATGACAAAAGAACAAATAATGAAAAAAGAATCATTAAGAGAAACGATGTTGAATATAATAATTGGTAAATAGGTCCTATAAGTGTTTGTTTATTTATGCTAAAATAGACCTATTTTAAAAATTAGATTATTAAAATTGACATTTTTGTATAATAATTTCTACTTTAAAGTCGGCCAAACGACGTTGAACTACATTTAACTAATAAAGCAAAATAGTAAATGAGAATCAGAAGGTCATATTGAAAACTTTGAGGCAACCTTCTAATAATTTTGTCAACTAGTCTTATTTTTGTTATCCTTATAGACAGTTCTAGGAAACTACGTCAAAATGGACTAGATATATTTTCTTTCTTCAGCCAAAAAAAAGATATATTTTCTTAAATAAAATAAAGAAACGACATACTAACATCATAGTTCAACAGTAAGCACCGCACTCAGCTTCAAATTTAAAGAAAAGAAAATAATATATAGAATATTAAAAATGAAAGAAAACAAAACCTCGTAAAATAGGAAACCAAATTGGAGACAAACAACCAAAGAGAAAAACCGATGCAAAAAACGGGAGTTGATTAGGAACAACTATAAAGAAACTGTTATATAGTTTATTTATTAACATAAGTTTTCAAAAGAAAGGATAAACTACTAGTAAAAGGCGAAAGTAGCATATAAAATCCGATTTTCCTAGATGGAGCTGTCAATGAAAAGAAAAAGAAAAAGAAAAAAGAAAAAGAAAAGAAAAGAAACTATTGTTAGCGAAATTCAAATAAAAAGACAGCGAACAAAAATTAAATAATCACAAAATTTGTTAGCAGCAAAATATATATCTATTCATGAAAATGAAATTCAAAATTGTCGATGAACACCGAGACCGTGTACTATACGGTTTCCTTAAAACAGATTATTCATCCATTCATTGTAGGGTGCTTCATGTTTTTATGGACGTCTGTCTCCCAAGAAACAACAGCGGATGAGTGGAGATTGCACTTCCGGCAAACTAAATACTGCTTGAACTCTATCACCCGATAAGCATAACACACACTTGAATAAGAGAATAAACGGAAGACTTGCATATATATATATATATATATATATATATATATTCTATTTTTTGCATGTCCTTAACTATAGAAAGGGGTTGCCTTTATATAGGCATAAAAAACAATGGTACCCATCCAAAACATGTTGGCTACTAATTCTAAATTAACCAAGGTTTAATTCCTTGTCTAGCCAAACGTTTGAGTATTGAAATTCCAAAACCAAATGGCTTAATTAATTCACGTTTTGAAGCTCAACCATTATGTTTCATTTGCCATTAAACCAAAGAAATTGCAGCATTAATGCTGGAAAAATATTTTTTTAAAAATGGAGCAAAACAAGCCGACGTGGGGTAAGCAAACTTCTAAGTTTTACATTTGCTACTTTCCTATTTTTCTAACTTCAAGGATTGCATATTGAGAGTCAATTTCTCATTCACCTATTTTTTTTCCCCTTCATTTTGACCATATGCATATACCATTTCGAATGCCTCGCGAAGGAGAATACATATCCATATTGATCCGTCACAAATATTACAGGCCCGACTTAAAATTAAGCTTCAAAATGGTACCCAACAAGGGTTTTCGAGCCATTTTTCCAACAATCTCCCACATGAATGAAATTGACAAAGGACACTAGACAAAACGATAGACACATAGATTTGACTTGGTGATAGAGTTCAACGGTAGAAACCTACAAAGGATAGGTAGGTGTTTCCCTTTGTACCTTCCCTTGTAAAAGTATATTTACTTTACTAGCTGACCAATAGACGTGATGTCCTTGAACTTTTCTATCGTTTATGTAAACAATGATATACTTCTCACATGAATCTTCCTAACACAATTTAGTTCTCATTGTCATGTTCATTTTGGTCATGAACATCTGCCTGGTTCTGCGAGAGTTTCCAAAGAATTTAGCCCTACATATTCTCCTTAAAAGTGGCCTCATTTCTCTCTCACATCGGTGATTTCTTAATTAAAAGTAACTTGTATTATTTCACTTGGATTCCTGACATTTAAGAATCATTAAAAGCATTGCTTAACCTATTTCGTACATATATTATTTTTTTCATCATAGGAGTGGACCAGAGGGTAATCCCCACAATGATCCAACTCGGTCTTTACAACTAGGTTGTCCCTTTGAACCTAGAGCTTGGGATCTCCAATCAACTTGGTTGGCTTTCCATTGCATTGACCTAATCTTTCATGGGTTTTAGTCCCATTCCCCTTGATGACATATCAACTAACTTTCTATCCTATGGTTTGCGGATCTGCTATGTTACCCTTTGACTTCACATAGCCAATTGAGATAATCCCTGTTGAGAGTAGTTTTCTAAAGGTATTGTGTGTAAGACATATATGTTTAGACTTACCATTATACATATTGCTCTGTGCCCTTCCAATTGCCGACTGACTATCACAATGTATGCATTGCTAGCACAGGCGTTGGCCACCTCGGAATATTCTCCATGAAATGATGTAACAATTTAGCCTATTCTTCGCATTAGCCCAATGTACTAAACTCAGACTCCATTGTGGATCCAATTATAACAGTTAGTATAGAGGATTTCCATGATATAGCTGCTCTTGCTTGTGTGACTAACTTAGTACAAGTTCATCCGATGTTCTTGATATTTTAATTCTCAACATCACATTTGTCACACGCATTAATCTTGAATCTGTTGGCTAACATAGCACTATTAAACTTTTCATGCCATTGTTTTGGTGTTTATTTCAAGCCATATAAAGACTTCACTAATTTATAGATCCTGTTCAAGTACAAAGAGCAAATAGGTTAGAAAATTTGGACTAAAAGATTCCATAATCGTGTTTATGTATATATAAGGGATTTTTGAATCATACATAAGAAACCGATAAGTACTTATAAGCATAGATAATGAAGATGCAATCAATCATTTTCAGACCTATTTTTACTTTCTTTAGTGTAGGTATGGCCACTTTAGCAAGACATCCTTACTGTGATATCCTAGACATACATAAGCTTGATTCATGAATTATTATTATGGATTTTCTTCATTAATATGCTTCTAATAAATTATTTTGATGAATATCAAATTTCAAGATCATGAATGATATTATATGTATCATCTGTGTGATGATGTCGATTATTTAACAATGTTGAGTTTCTCTATTTAAATGAGAAATTTTAAATACATAAAAGATGAGATGAACGACATATAAATTTATACGAAAAATTAATTATGTCGTATTAGAGGGATAATGTTAATTTTTGGGAAGGACCCTGATTTTTATTAGTAGGTCAATTTAAGAATCTTAGTATTTATTTTGATCATATCAATAGTTAAGCTTAGATAGTATGATTGGAAAATTAATGTGTCACATAGATAAAAGATGAGTGATTAGTATTTATTCTTAGAAAATCCAAAGGTGGGAGATTGATCAAGAATTGTGCTTAAGTTTGAAATCAATGGCGTAGATTTGATGTTAAAGAATCCTAGGCAAATCAATGGCCAAACTTTGGATGATAAGTGACCAATAAGAACTTAGGGTAAGGATTGGTGTGTTGGAAGATCTAATGGATGAGAATGAAGATGACAAACTTAGATCAAAGGTGGAAATTGAATGAAAGAAAAACAAAATAAAATTGAGAAGGCCAAAGAAGGATTCAGTTTTTGAGTCACAAAACAAGGGAAAATGTGAACAAATGAGAAAAGAAGAAAGTGGTGCATGCATGCAACCACATGTAAGAGATGGCATGGTTTATTTTGGCAAGTTGACCCAAGGAAGAAATAAGTGAAAGTGACATCTTGTCTCCACCTTGCTGAACCAAATCTTCACCCCAAAACCCTCCTTTGAAGTGGCGGCAATGAACGGGGAAATCAGTAAAAAATTTTCCAATTTTACCACTCAAAAGACAGCTCCCCTTAAGGTAAAAGTTGGCTGAAAATAAACCCCTAACACTACATTTTGCTCTCACACAAGTTAAGCTCAAAAACTAACTCTCTAGCCACCACCAAGCTCAAAACAAAAACAAGAACCACCAATACTATTCTCCACCTCCAACACATCTCTAGCACCCTCCTCCATCCATTTTCAAGCTCTAAGAAACCCCATCACCAAGATTGAAGAAGTGTGAGACGGAGTTAGAGGATGTTTTACTAGAGGTAACCTAGTAGTATTCTTCATGTTTTAGTCTTTTTTGGAGAACTAAAGCATGATGTTTAGTTATGATCTTAACGTTAGACTTCTTCTTACCTAGAAAAAAGTTTTGAGAAGAACTTGGGAGGTTTGAGATCTTAAAGGATCCCTGGAGTATTTCGGTAAGATCTATGAACTTTGTTGAAGTTTATAGTTGTTGTAGTGATATAGCATGCATTAGAAACTTTAGAATGAAAAATAAATTAAATATTAAGATTCTACAGAGGATAATCTTCATTTTAGGCTTTGAAATCACTTGATTTGCTTTTATATGTCTAAAGTTATGTGCCCTTGAATTTGTGACACAAAACTAGAGAAAATGAACCTCTGAGACATAGCATAGCCACAGATTTATTGTACTCTGAACGCTATAGACTCAAAATTTTGGATTATAAGTTAGAGAAATACAAATTAGATCTTTGTTTCCAACAAGGTATCATAAGCCTTGAACGGATAAATGTACAATTTTTGACGAATTTTAAAAATTTGGGCTGCGAAACGAAAATCCTTGCTGGAACCCTATAATAGCCACGGGTTTTATAGATTTTGAGTTAGTAAACCATAACTTTTTATAAAACTGTTTTTATCATACAAAATAGACATTATAAGCTTTCCAATAACATATCTTTTGTCTTATTTGGGCTTGTAAGTAAATTGTTATGATTTTTCCAATCTTACCTATAAATCTGCATTTGTGGTTCAAATGTGAAATCAACAGTAACAAAACCTAAGTTGATGGTATGAAACACTCAAGTACTAAAGGAAATAACTATACCACTTTAAAATAGACATCTTAAGCTTCAAAATGAGATATCATGCGTTTAAAACGGATATGTACATAAATTTTAATAAATCCCTAAAGATTGTAGTGTAATTTGATAATCTAAGATTTTACCACAAGACATTTAGAAAAACGTCCACATTAATATTTAAAATGCTTGAAATCTTGGAAAACAAGCTATAAAGATAGAAACTAGATGTTTCAAGCTTTCCAACAGTCATCAAGTGTCCAAAAGGAATTATACTCAAATCTAAATAAATCTTACAAGTTAAAATCCTACACCGATAAAACGATTAAACATTAAAATGTGATATAAGGGTAAGTCATGACATATGAACATATTTAGTTATGAAATGAGTTGATTTTAAGTGTATGATCAAATAATATGAAAACCCTAACTTTATAAATTTAAATCACAAGTTTTAATTGGACCAAGATAAAGTATACTGGATGGTTACTGAGCATATACCAAAAGACTACCTTAGCCTAACTAAATGAACATAACTAAGGGGATTGGACTAACCCAATAATAGAAGAAAGGTATACACTTAGGTGACTCCTTGTCACCTTGTTTGATTAATTAATTAATTACTTGAGTAATTAATTAAATAACAAATACATATCCAAATGTAATTAATAAAGTAATTAATTAGTTAATTAATTATAAGAGTTAGTAGATGATCATCAAGATTATTATGTTGAATAACTACATAATTATAATATTTGATTAATTAGAGATTAATTAATCATTAATCATTGATATAATCATCAAAATAACTATGAATTATTAACTAGAGATTAATCAAATATTACTTGTTAGATTAATCAAATTATTAATTATTAATATTAGAATTAATGATTAATAATTATTATATGAGAAAGAATATTTAAGTAACATAATTAAATTATTAACAAGATAATTATTAATAAGTCAATTATAATTATATATTTAATTATAATTACTTAATTAAATAAAGTAAAAATTAACTATTACTTAATTAATTAGTTAATCAATTGATTAATTAATTTATCAAAATAATTAATTAAATTAAATTAATTAAATAATAATTAGTAGAAATTTATTTTAAAACTTAATAATTAATAAGAATTAATTGTTAAGGTTAATTATGATCTAAGTAAATTTAAGCTCACTTTAGTATATAAAATAAATAAATAAATGAATAAGGTAATATAATTAAGATTATGTTTAATAATGAGATATGATTTAATCAGGACAATTCTTCAAATCTGTGAAGTAAGAGATACAACTCCAGAAGTTTAATCACATAAGATAAGTAAGTAAAAACCTCACCTATAGCATGGAATAAAATATTTTTCTTTGTTGATGCTCTACATTTGCTATGACTAGACTTGATGATGTGATGAGTATATGAGTTATACGTATTACTTTAATTAAGTATTTGATGTGCATAATTTCTTTTGCACTGACATGATCGACATGCCTCACAGATATTTATGCCATAATGATAGATGCATAGTGACATGTAAATCTACATATTGTCACAATTAATAAGAATGAGACAAATAAAAGATAGGATTAAATGTTATACCAACCTCCAATTAGTGAGAGGATATGATAAGAACGAAAGATATAAAATATGACATTGAAGGTTGTTGGAGGGTCGCTCCCCTAACTCCCCATTGGTTACGCGCATATGGGTACGACATAGAGGCCCTTAAGTAGACAAAATATGTAAATAATAAAGCATAATTGAATACACATAGTTCACATGTATTTTGGATCATTCATGATGTTATATGTGATGATATGGTTTTATGAAAATGATTTGTGAGATAATTAGTGAGAGGATATGATGATAACGAAAGTTATAGAATATGACCTTGGAGGTTGTTGGAGGGTCGCTCCCCTAACTTCCTATTGGTTACCCGCATATGGGTATGACATAGGGGCCCTTAAGTAGACAAGATATGTAAATAATAAAGCATAATTGAATACACATAATTCACATGCATTTTCGATCATTCATGATGTTACATGTGATTATATGATTTTATGAAAATGATTTATGAGATATTATTTGTACTTGCTGAGCGAAAGCTCATCATTGTGTGTTCATGCTGTAAGTAACGTGGGTAAGTAACCCGCTACTTAGATATTTCATGGGCTGGCGAAGCTGTGCGGAGGTGAAGAAGGAAGGGAGTGGGATACCACCACGAATTTAATTTCCGTATTTAGACTTCATAAATTATTTTGTAACGCCTATATTTATAATTATGTTCCAATGTTTTAGTATTACTAAATTAGTATGAGTATTTTACGAGAAAATGACTTTAGACTCTTTCGTTTTAATCAACATGAAGTTATAACCTTTTAAATATTATCTAAATACGAATTTGAATAGTATAATTATTATCTAGAGGTTTTCAATTTCCTCAGTTAAAAATTTTAGAAAATTTAATTTTTATAGTACGAATATGATTTATGTTTAAAAAAATATATGTATTTTTTAGAACCAAACATAAATACATGTTAAGACTAAATTAAATAAGATTAAGCAAGCTAGTTATCGGTCCGAAAAGTCAGGTCGTTACACTTACACTCGTAAATATTTGTAGGAAGGCTTTATTTCTTTCCATAACTCATGTGAGGTCTTGTCTTCTTTTTTTCAAGGCACCTTACTTAAAAGGTAATTTACAGACAAAATGCCTTCCCCCAACATGTTCTGAGATAAGTCAGAACTTATTATCATTGCATTCATCATATCATTCAAGGTACGATTTTTTCGTTTAGCCACATCATTTGACTAAGGTGAATAAGGTGACGTGACCTTGTGAATGATTCTATATGGCGCATGAAATTCACCAAATGGTACCTTATATTCACCACAACGGTTACTTCTTAACACCTTAATCTTTCTGTATGTTGATTCTCAACTTCCTTTTTATCGAGAACAAAATTCTCGATAGCATTGTCCTTGACCTAAGGACGAGGTCATGCCTTAGCTAATGACTTTAGGGTTAATTCGCTAATTAATTCTAATCAAGGTGATTAAAAACCTTATCTAAGAAGGCTTTTTCTTAGCCATTGATCTCTTGATACTTATCTATTTGTAATCACTGGATCAAAAATTCCTATTTTCTTGAAAAAAATAATTGAAGATAATTCTAGATATTATCATCAACATATGAATTCTTGGATTGTTAGTTTAACATAATAGTATTTTCTTTTATCTTCTACTAGCACAACTTCCAAGGTCCTCTACTACTAAAAGCTAATCCATATAATTTATATATGTTACAAAACTTGTCCACTAAGTTTTTGGACTGAAAAAGGTAAGCAATCTAAATCTTGTATGTTGTAAAATTTGGTCCCTAAGTTTTGTACTGATAAAGTGACTCAGTAAAAAAATATTATCTGTCATAAAACTTATCTACTAAGTTCACATATTGAAAAAGTAACTCAGTAAAAATCTTATTTTACATCAAGACTTATCCACTAAGTTCTCATACTAAAAAAGGTAATATGTCTAAATTTTATCTGTAAAAAGTTAGACAGTCCAATTTTCATATGATTAAAAAGTTGATGTCAAATCCTTGATATTGCATTTTTATATGCAAAAAAATTACGTCTAGAAAAACTTTGAGACTACTAATTCTCATACTGCTAAAACTGTTGAAATATTGTAATTGTTAATTTGACAACTTATCTACACTTATATCAATTAGTCACTTTCTACTATTCACACTTTTTGAATAATTTTAAGTGACCATATACTAAATACTAAGTGACAAAAATTAATAATTTTCGTATCATAAAAATTCATTTCATAACTTTTGGTTAAAATTATAACCTAAACTTTAATTTACACAAGGAATTTGATGAATTAATTATTAATTCACAACAATTTCTTATAAAATTTTTTGGGTATCACAGTCTGAACTTTTTTATATAATCATTTTACAAAATTTTTTATTATTTATAAATTATTTAGCTATTATAATTTTGGTTTTACGCGAAGTCCAAAACTTAGAAATTGCATATTATAAATTAAAGAGCAAAGCTTCAAGTATTCTATTTTTCTTAAACTCTTATAACAAATATAATATTAATATTGCCATACATATTAAATTAAGATGGACTACCGACGATTTGTGTACCACATTAGAAACCAACAACAAAAAAAATAAATTAAAATCCATGATGCACAAAACATAATTAGTAGCACTGTTTTCAAATGTACTAGCTAAATTCATAGTTCGACTATATTCAACAGATTACTCGACCAACAGTTTCTCTCTTTTTTTTTTTTTTTTTGGGGGGGGTGGGTTTGGAATAATTATTTATTTTCGCTTTTGCTATATATATAGATTTGTTGTTGATTTTTTTTTTATATAAGCAGAATAATATTTAAAAATTTTGATAAAAAGATTTTAGAAACCTAAGACCAAAATAAAAACAAACAAAACTAGAAATAAAATAAAATAAAATAAAGCAACCAATTGATGTATTGACCATTCGGCTAGTAAAATTGTCTCCCATGTCCTAGTCCTATTTTCTGCCTTTTCAATTCTGTCGTTTTTATTTTCAGCCTGCTGACGTGGATGGTTGTATTTAGCTGATTAGTTCTTATTAGTTCTTTCTGTTGCTGGAAAATGTTTTAGTTGGCGTTTATTTTAACCATTATATCAAATAAAACATATTCCATCTAGATATTTTTTAAAATATGTGTTTGGTTTTTTTACATATCAAATACTCTATTTGAATTGTCCATTTTAAAATGGGGTCCACATAAAAACAAATCTCATCTTAAATATATCTCGCATTTATAATAATGTTATGTGATGTCTAGATGTCCATTTCAGACATGGTTTTCATATGAGTTGTATATGGTTTTTCAGCCAAATACTAATTTTAAAATTTTCCTATTTCAAATGATAATTTTCAACAACTATCCAAACATAAATTCGAATGTTTCCATATCTAAATGTTATTTTCTAAATCTTACATCCAAACCTCTATTCAAATGACAATCTAAATGTTCACATCCCAGATATTTTCATCAAAATGTTTCCCCCAAATGCACCCTTAACCTTTTTGGAATAAAAATATTTATAAAAAAATGAATTAATGAGAGAAGATAACTAGGACTTAATCCTAGTTTATATGTGTGTATTACACTCTGCATATAAGGAACAGTGTACCTAATTTAGTTGGCCACCACATATTTCAGCGAGAAGAGAAGTCTTTCGTGCTTTGTTAAACAAAGAGTTTTATGGAAATTACTTCCATAAGTAACTAAAGATCTCGGTTCTAGAACTTGTTAAGCCCCAAACTTGATTAGAAAGATGTTGCCTAAAATGGATAAAGCTGCTAGAATACACATGCATTCATGTGCTAGTCTCAGCATTGTAGATATGTCAAAGAAGAAGCCTCGAATCACTACTACAGAATACAGATTTCACGACAGTTAAAAACCGTCGTGGTAACACTTAAACAATGGTTTTCTAACCGTCGTGAAATCTACAGTCATGGTATATATTTGGATTCCACGACGGTTTTCAAACCACCGTGATATGTAGCTACCACGATGGTTTTAAAACCGTTGTGGTAGCTCGGTTATCACGACGGTCGTCGTGGAATCCACAATCGTGGTATATATTTGGATTCCACGAAAACCGTCGTGATATGTAGCTACCACGACGGTTTTGAAACCGCCATGGTAGCTCGGCTACCACGACGGTAACTCTACTATCGTGGTAGCTCGGCTACGACGATGGTTTAAAATCAAACAGTCGTGGTAAGAGTAAACAAAAAAAAAATTATTTACGAATTCGTTTTATTCTCATGGTTGGCAAATCAACCAATTATAAAATGATAAATATAGTCTTGATTAACCTAGATTTGTATAATTAATATGCATATAGTACAAAATTGATATATTGTTTTTAGTCAATATTGAATAAACTGCATAACAAACCTAACCCACTCTTGCCTAACCAAACTCATGTCAGCAGCAATATAAAAATCCTTCGTTTGAAGAGCGGTTAGTCCATCAACAGTGAGGGTTATTTCTCGCATGAAAGATAACACAAAATAACCGCACTCTACATAACCTTCTTGTATTGGACATCGAGCAGTATCAATCAAAGTCTCCCAGTTCTGTCGCTGTCTTACTCCTCTTCCCACCAAAATCTTCCAATCATTAAGTGCCCTAACAATTTCACAAATTTCAAAACAAATTATTACAACTGTATGCATAGAATCAGATATATGAACATCAAAAAATACTTACGTCGTAATTAGGTCTTTAAAATCATTACCCGGTTCGTTTCCGAGAGGATTAAAATATAGGACCAAGTCATCCCACGGATTAATAACTGCCAAGACCCAATGTTGGCCGCTATTATATGGCATGAGAAACAGCTTTCCCTGTGGAGCGTTTCTTAAGATCTGTAGAATGTAATCATCCCTTTCTCAGACGTAGGCGGCGCGATCGACAACGCGTTGAACTGGTGAGACGATTACTAGAGAAATAAACTCGAACCGTTGATCCATACCTGCTTTTGCACAATAATCCGCTAAGTATCTGTAAAATAATTAGGCTGACTTGTTACACAAAACTGATGTATATAAGATTAAGAAGGAAAAATAATTAAATAGTTTAAGGAAAAATATATTACCTAATGTAAACCATTATGCTATTTATACTGATTTCTTTAAATGTTATGAAATGGTAGACATCTTCAAACCCAATATATATGGGCACGTCATCGCCAATGACGAACTGTTGTTGATGGCAGATTATTTGGGTACCGTCACGCATGGAATTTTGTGCGTAATATGCCAACGGTTTCAAATCGAAGGAAATGTCAGTAAAGTCAAACAAAGGCATTTCTTCTTGCACCGGTTGTTGTTGTACCTCCGGTTGTGACTGTATTTTCTTCCTCCCTGCTCTCTTTTTGGTTCGTTTGCTCCCCTCGGCTTCTCAGTCAGGAGCATGACTGGGACCTTTGCTTGCCTGGCTCAAACTTGTTTGAATGAGGACTAATCTTTTCGGCCAAGCAACAAACCCACCGACAGCTTCTTCAATAGATGTGGCTTCGTGCGTCGGAATATGTAAGAGTGCACCTTTTAGTTTTGGGACTGTAATTGTCACTCGTACATTCTCCTCACCTAAAGGAATCCCATGGATCATGTCCGTTGGAACACATTCCATATATGCCCTGCCGTTGGCAGCAAGCACATCTCCTCCGTTAATTAAATTAGGAAGAAATAGATGGCATTCCTTACTTGTGTTCGGCATGGTCTTTGGATCCGACGCCTCAGCTCATTTTTCATTCAGAGTGCAACTAGCCTTGAAGCTGTTGTGTTGATCAACTATCGGTGCAGTCTGCTCCTCTGCCATAGTCTTCCGGTTGATACCGTGCTTCGCACATAATTCCTGTACGGTTCTTTCTAATACGGCTAGCTGCCGTTTCATATCTAAGACTTCAGCATTTTCGTGGTAGCTCCCCGCAATGTTAAAGTATTGCGACTGCTTGACAAACTTAGATTGACCTCGAATCCGACCAGAATGCTCGACATTGCCTAATGCCTTGGTCAATATGTCCTCTGTCCCCACAGACTCGAAACTTCCTTGTGTTTGTTGTTCACTGAAGTCATCCTGTAACAATTATACAATATGTTATGACTTCGTTAACATAAACGAGTATACAACATTAATATATTTTAATCTGATTCGAAAACTTACTATTATATCGGCAATATTTTTACATGCTTCATTCTTGAAAGATCCATCGGGCTTGACGCGTATGTTCAGCCAATTTTCATGTCTCTCTGCGTACTTTTCCTTTTTCTTGAACTACAGTTTAATAATTACCATTAGTAAACATATAAGAAGAAATTGGAAGTAAAACATACCATTTACAAATTTTGTGTAAGTTATTCACGTATATGTGCTTGGTCACGTTTCCTATATCCGTCTCGACCTCCCGTTGATCCATATTTGAGTTTCTTTCTTATCTCACTTCCTTGTTCGGATAGTCTTTTGAATTCCGAGGACCGACGATACGTAATGAAAGTTTCCCAATCATCCTGGCTGATGGTGGGGTAATTGTGAACCACTTTTGACGGTCGTTTCCACACAGCTTCTTCGTCAATATGATCCCTTACAAAAGCTTGGTAAAGATCATATCTGAAATTTTTTGCCGAATCTGCACATGACTTTAAAGCTTGTTTTTTATACGATTCACGCACAGTGAAAGAAGTTACGATTTTTGTCCACACTTTTTCTTTCCTTTGGGCTAAATCGGCACTTCTAAAGTCGGATATCCAAATGGGTATGTGCCCTCGAGCAAGCACTCCAATCCAACTCTGTAATGCATCTCCTCCCTTCTCTATTGGTTGCCCTTTCGCGTCGAACGAAACTTCAAGTCGTTCTCCCTTTGTCCTAACTTGGTGGACTCTTCTCATAAGAGTTGCTCTTCGTTTACCATCTTCATCGGGATTGAATTTAGGTGAGTTGGTTTGTCGTGGTTTTCCAATTTAAGTTTGAGTTGAGTGTTCACCACTGTGCTCTTGAGACATTTTAAATCAATATAAAGCAACTCCGTACCGAAACACGTTAAAAAACAAAAAAATGTTGTCATTAAATCATTACAAAGCATTGTAAATCTGTGCAAGTAAATATAGGTTTCTACTTAATTAATTACGGAAATAACACACAACTTAATCAAAAAGGCAATTTAACAAACATGTCATATACAAAATTTTAACTCTAAACATCAACAATTTTTCCGGGAAAATTGCCAAATCCGTGCATTACCTAAGCAATTTTTGAGCAATCTAAATCACGGCCACAATCAACAATCGCCGAATGTGTAAGGGACGGATTTTGTACGATCACTTCCAAAATTAACTATAAACAATTTGAACCATTTTTCTCTGGAAATTTTGTAAACCGTCGCCTCACCCAACCATTATACAACAAACCGAAACTAAGTCTTACTCAAAGAGGAATTTGGTCGAACATGTAGTGTGCATAAATTTAACATGCAAGAGCAACACTTTTTTCCGTTTAAAAAATGGCCCAATTTAGCAAACATAATCAACAATCACCGAAAATAATGTTTACAATTATCTTAGCTAACTTCCATCAACCGTTTGGTGAAATAACAAACATAAATTGACCATTTAGTGTGGGTGTGGGCGACGGTGACAAACCGTGGTGTGGGCCTTGGCGACGGCGTGGGCGTGGGCGTGGGCGTGGGTGTGGACGACGGCAAAAAACCGAACGAGGTGGCGAGGAAAGAGAGAGGGCGAGGAGAAGAGATAATGGTGAATGAACCAAGAGAGTAAATGAAGGATGCAATGCAAGCAAAGAGGGAGAAATTGGAGGGAGTTAGTTACTGAAAATTAGAGAGAGAAAGTGGAGGGAATGAGGTATTTCATTTGATTTTATATCTAGGGAGCAAAAATTTGGGCCACATGAAAGCGCGCACGCTTCCCGGAAGGATACCACGATGATTTTTTAAAAACCGTCGTGATACCCGCCCCCGGGGGGGCTACCATGACGGTCAAGCCCCCAACGTGGGGGGCTTCCACGACGGTTTTGACCGTCGTGGTAGGGGCTACCATGACGGTCAAAAGACCGTCGTGGTACCCCCTCCCCCGGGGAGATACCATGACGGTCTTTTGACCGTCGTGGTACCCCTTCCCCGAGGGGGGCTACCACGACGGTCAAAAGACCGTCGTGGTAGCTTGGTTCTACCACGACGGTTTATTTAAAAAACCGTCGTGTTATAAATATACCACGACGGTTTTTTAGATAACCCGTCGTGGTATTTTGACAGCAAAAGTTTTAGAATAATTATTTTTCCAACTATATAATCCCAACCATACCTGTGTGTTATGCATAAACCAGCAGCCCATACAAATTCTCTGCTTTTTGATCTTGTATTCAGTTACACAATGGCATATAATAAATATTATCATTTAAAGAGTGCAATTAACATATATATACAATTAATGGAAAACTAAAACACCTTCAAGTCTCTTTTTTTTTGTTTTTGTTTTTTGGACTTCTCAACATGTGTCCACTCGACATCTAAACGAAGTATGTGTGAGGAATCATCGTCCAAATCACCAATCTCCTCCACTGGTGACAAACCGTTCGTGATAGATGGAATGTCCGTGCAATCTTCAACATCATCTTGGCCAGCCCGGATTAATTTTGGCTTTATTGGCACAACTAATGATAACTCTAAATTGTCGGGATCCGTTATGTAAAAGACTTGTACTGCTTGCGACGCCATAATGAAAAGATCATTTTTGTATCCCATACGCCTAAAGTCCACCACTGTCACGCCGTCCTTATCAAGCTTAACAAAATTATTGTCAGCTCACTTGCATTTAAAGAGTGCTATCCGCAAGCCGTAATAATCAAGTTCCCAAATATCTTTAATGAACCCAAAGTAGTTCATGGAACCGTATACCGGGTTCTTGTCTTTTGCGGATGAAATATGTATAGACTCAGTACGAAGGCTCACACCACTATTTTGGACTGGATGCTTCTCATTTCTTTCGGGAGTGTAAAAGGTGTAGCCATTGAAAAAGTACGATGTATATCTTGTGACTATCGATGACGGTCATTTTGCTAGCTTCATTAAGTCTTGGGAAACGCTAGGCTTCATATGCAAATGTCGACTTATCCACTCCCTGAATGTCCGGTTGTGCTCATCTTGAATCCACTTCTCACATCTTGTTTTCCTTGGATTCGCAACTCTTAATTCCGTCATGTGAACCTCAACGAACGGCTCTACTTCCTTAGCATTGTGCAAAACATACGGACAAGCTTTTTCCCATTCATCTTGCCTTACTGGTGAATGAACAACCACAGATAGTCCTTTCGACGTAAATAACCCACTCATTGGTAACCCTATTGGGTCCGCATTGGACAAATACTTAGAGCAAAATTCAACTGATTCCACAGCTATGTATTTTTTCCACTATACATCCCACCGGCCTATTTCGGTTATTCACATAACCCTTCAAAACCTTCATGTACCTTTCAAAAGGATACATCCCCCTCAAATAGACCGGTCCACATAGCTTAACTTCACGAACTAAGTGCACCGTTAGGTGGATCATTATATCAAAAAAGGCTGGTGGGAAAAACTTCTCAAGCATGCACAAAGTCATTATCAATTCAGATTGTAGTGAATCTAGCATAAGTGGATCGATTACCTTAGAGCAAATTGAATTGAAAAATGATCATAACTTCGTAATTGCAAATCTCACATCTTTCGTTAAAACTCCCAGCAATGCAAGAGGTAATAATTGTTGATCAAGATATGACAATCGTGTATTTTCATTCCAATGTGCCTCAAATCCTTCATCGACACCAACCTTTTGAAGTTAGAAGAGTACCCACTTGGCACTTTCACGGACGCAAGCCATTCACAAAGCTTTCTCTTTTCTTGTCGGGATAATGTGTGCTTTGCCAGAGGTAAGTATGTGCCATTCGATCTTTTGTCGGGTAGCAAATTTGGTCTAATATTCATCTCTTTAAGATCCAACCGTGCATTTTCACCATCTTTAGTTTTGTTTGGAATGTCAAGCAACGTGCCCACTATCGATTCACGGACGTTTTTCTCAATATGCATAACATCCAGGCAATGACGAACGTAAAGTGACTTCCAATATAGAAGTTCATAGAAGATTGACTTCTTCTTCCAAGGTCCATCGACAACTGGAGCCTTACGTTTTCTCTTTCCCAAAACTACTTCCAAATATTTAACCATCTCAAATACGGTTTCGCCAGACAAAATCCGAGGAGCGGATCTTTCTTCAGTATTACCATCAAAAGCCTTTTTTTGTTTGCGGTATCGATGATTTGTAGGCAAGAATCTTCTGTAACCAAGGTAAACGGTTTTCTTACCATTCTTCAACTGGATAGAGGCTGTTTCCTTCATACAAACTGGACATCCTATAGAACTCTTCACGGGATAACCAGATAAGTTGCCAAGTGCAGGAAAGTCATTAATTGACCAAATCAACATTGTACGTAGATAGAACGTATCTTGACGGTAAGAATCTCTAACTTGTAAACCATCTTCCCACAAGCTTTTTAGGTCATCGATTAATGATGCTAAGTACACGTCAATGTCATTCCCCGGTTGTTGAGGGCTTGAGATCAAAATGTCAACATCAAGAACTTCCGTTTCATGCACAATTCCGAAGGGAGATTGTATGACTGGCCAGGTACTATGCCGACTACTCATGTTATTATGTGGATTCATTCCGTCCGTCGACAAACCGAGACGTAAATTCCTTGGTTCTGCACTAAAAGCTAGATGATTGTCATCAAAGGTCTTCCATTGTGGTGCGTTGGTCGGATGACTAAGTTTGCCATCGTCAACGTGTTTATCATGGTGTCAGGTCAAATTCTTAGCATGCTCGGCATTACGGAATAAATGACGCAAACGTGGAGCCGATGGAATGTACCATAACACCTTAACTGGCACTCCTTTTCTACCATTAGATGGCATCTTGCCCTTATTCCATCTTGATTTATTACAAGCCGGACATTCATCTAAATCTTCATATTCTTTCCGGTAAAGGACGCAATAATTTGGACGAGCATATATCTTTTTATATTCCTTTCCCAAAGTACTCAAAGTTTTCTTCGCCTCGTACGTACTAGGTGGCACTTAGTTATCCTCTGGTAGAACATTTTTTAGAAATTCTAAAAGAGTCGTGAAACTAAAATTCGTCCACCCTCCCGACGCTTTCATATTCCATAATTTAACCAATGCCCCTAATTTTGTATATTTTGTACACCCGACATACAAGGGCGTTTCGGCATCATTAATCATTTCCTCAACTAACTCCGGGTGGTGAACAAAGTTTTCTTCCAAATCATTGATCATATTGAACATTGATCATATTATCACCAACGTCTTCCTAAACAATAGGCTATTTACCTTTAGTACTCGTTGATGAATAATTAATATCGAAAAAATCTTCGCCATGTAAATACCATGTTTGGTAAGAATAAATAATCCCATAAGCGCGCAAATGCCCTCTAACATTATCAATGGAATGAGATCTATGATTACCACAAATTTGACACGGACTAGGAATCTTATCATCTTGTATGTGAGCTTTGGCAAATGACAAAAATTCTTCAACACCATCTTCATATGCTTTAGACAATCTATTAAACCACATCCATTTTCTATCAATGATTTGCAAATCCTAAATCAAGAAATCAAAGCTTTCGAAGTCAAAGTGTGCGTAATTTTAAATTGCATGCATTTAATTTTCATTTAGTTAATTAAACACTGCTACCGGCGCATTTAATAATTGAACAATTAACAAAAAAAGTGAATAAACATAAAAACTAAGGGCCGGGAAAAAATAACAATTTGATCATGATAAGTTCGTATATTAAACACCCAGCCCATTGCAGTCTTTAACGTATCAAAAGCAATCTCAAAATATACAAAATTAATATAAAATTATAAATAAAAAATACAGAGGAAAACAACATAAAGCTAAGTTTGTATGATCATGACTTACAAGAGGTATTGATATGATCGACAGAAGATGGTGGCGTCACACAGTGGTGTACCGACTGTTTTCGGAGCTTTCTAGAATGAATTTAGTTCACTGCAGCGGCTGTATTGATGTGGAATATCAGGGGGCAACAATCGGTAATGGGAAAATATATCGCGAATTTTTTATGACGGTTTATAAAAAAAAGGTCGTGGAATCTGTGATTCCATGATGGTTAAATGGAAACCGTCGTGGAATCCCTTGGCTTCCACGACGGTCTTGGAAGACCGTCGTGGAAGCTTTGGCTTCCACGATAGTTTTCGAAAACACGGTTCCGCTCCGTGTTTTGGCCCTATTTTCCACGACGGTTTTTTGAAAACCGTCGTGTATTTTCCGTCGTGTAATCCACATTTTGTAGTAGTGAATGTAAAGTATTTCTTAACTTGTTGCCTTCTGCAAATATATTTTAAGATTCTATCTGTATGTGTTTTATGTGTATGTATGTACGTAAATATGTGGTCATCAGATATCCCTAATATCAGTTCTCTTCTTTCTTAACTTAGTTTTTTTTTTTTAAATGTAGTTGTTAAGAAAGATATTTTGCATGCTTCAACATAATTTATGATTCACGTTTCTTTTTGTGTGTGTATGTCAGTGGCAGAGGTAGAAAAAATTTTCAGGGTGGAATGAATTAAGCAAAACACTTAAACCAAAACTATAATGGTAAAATCTTTTGCCGTTGTTTATCAATTTCAATTTCTCTCTTCGTCCCCACGGATAAAAAGGACTAAATTTTTAAGAGAGTATAGTTTAATTTTAAGGTTAAATTCAAAAAATTGTGAATTTATATATTAGTATAATTTATTTTGATTTACTTAAGATATGAAATTTAAAAATTAAATGTCAGTGCCCAAAACTAAAAAATTTGGTGAAATTGAAAGTTTTTTAAGAAAAAAAAAAAAAAAAAAGGCAAACATAGCAATTCAAAAAGATTCGGGGGACAAATAAAGGATAAAATTGTAAAATATTTTTTCATAAAGGAAAAAACTATACAGAACCCTCAATTTTGAGGGTTAAAATGAAATTAAAGTTTTGTGCTTGGGAAATTAAGTTGACAATCCATTCTTTCATTGAGGATTTTTTTTTTTAACATTTTGTAAAAATTTAGAAAGTTATCAAGGTAAAAGTTAAGTTGTTAATAAGTGATAAGCTTAAAATGATAAAAATATTTTATACTTTTTACATTACCTGAGTTTACTTTTGCACGCCCAAACATTTTTGTGTTGCTTCACTATGATCGATAGACTATTTCCGGAATTTTCGAATTCGAACAATATCTAAATCAAACAACATCACGACTCTTTTTTTTTTTTTTTTCAGAATTTTTTATAAGATTTAATATTTCATTTCGTTTGTTGTTTCTCCTCTTTCGTTGATGGGTTTCTCATGAATACGTCCACTCCAAGCTCATTTTGGCAAAAATTTTGGAAAATTATTTGCATCACCACAAGTGGTAAAGCCACATTTGGTGCCCTATTCATATTTTAAAATTTTAGTTTTTTCTCTTAATTTTTTCAAATAAATTTTTATTGTGCCCCTAGTATATAACTGAAATATTGCTATGCATCGAATACAAATTTATAATTAAACTTTTTGCATGTGTTCCAATAAAAAAATTTCTAATTTCCCGCATACAAAAATATGAATAGAGGTGTGAAAGATATGAATAGAGGTGTGAAAGGTGTGAAAGGGAGATAAACTTGAAAGTTTGGTTGTTTGAGGGATGACTAATCATTATCACACTTCCCAAAAAAAATGCTAACGAATGTTGTACTTTAAAAGAAAAAGGGTTTTCAGACTTAAAGTTGAAACTAATTTTAGTTTAAATTTATATATAATTTGTCATTTAAAGATAAAATTTTTAAATTAAAATTGTTTGTTTTTTTAAAAATTAATTATAAATTTTATTGATTTTTAAAAAAGAGATAAAAATTAAGATAAAAAAATATAATTTAATTAGTGTTAAAGCTCAAACTCTAAACAAACCTAAGGTTTGTTTTGTTTATGCGATGGGTTGTTTTTGTTTTGTTTTATTTTTTGTTTGGTTTCCATTGAAGCTAGATTATTATTTTCTCTATTTTGTTTTTTTTTTTCTTTTTTTTTAAGAAATAAATTGGAATGCAGTCTTTGGTTTCTACCAATATGAGCGATATCTTGATCTACCAATATGAGAAAATTACCCAATCGAACCACCTTTTTTCCATGTATGAAAAACTTGGCCACCAATGTTTGCTTCTTTGACACGCTTCTTTACTCATTCATCCTTAGCCACAACTCACAAGATGCCATCGAAAATAAAGCACAAATTGGACACCAATCCTACTCCCTACAACTCGTCGCAAACAGTACTGTACGTCAGATTTGGTTCAGTACTGTTGCAGATAGCACATCGCTCTCACCTCTATTATTTTTTTGCTTTATGGTTTAGTAATAAAAAATTTAAAGAAATAGATTAATTGCAATAAAATATAAATAAAACAGAATATAAATGGAATATTCCTGTTAGAGTAAGGCTTGTTTAGTGTTTTATTTTATCTTTAACTAAATTGTATTTTTTCGACTAACTTTTTATCTTTTTTTTTAAATTAATAAAAATTATAATTAGTAATTCTAACTTAAAAATTTAAATTTCAATTGATGATTTAAACGAAAGCTAAAAAATTGATTTAAACCATAAAAACTTTGAACATTCATAATCTGGCTATATCGTAGCCCTAGAAAAAAAAAATAGCTCATAATGAAACTAAACAAAATCCTAATTAAAGTTCTAAACATGATGAGAAAATGAAAGGAACTGTTTATGAATCGAAATTGTCACGATCCGTCTCTGGAGTTGCTACTTTTCTTATTCAAATCACCAATTGCTCTCTTGTTCTTCACACCTCCTTTCTTTTGGGGTTGAAAACCATCCCTTGGGAGCCCTAAAAGGATTCTATTTATAATCGTGGGCTGAAAGATCTCCTTTTCGAATCAAAAATTTTTGGAAATTATGAACAATCCCGCTCTAGTGCCTAGGGTTTTTTGTTTTTTTTGTTTTTTTTTTTTGCACCTTGGCACAAAACTACTATATTCATGCTTGCTTGAGGAACCATGATCTGCACCTAGGCACAAAGTTACGTAGGTGGAATCTCTTTCGGCGTCCAGGCACTTCTGAAACAACACCTAGGCCTTAAGCTCTCGGGTTTTTGTACTGGAAAATTCAATTCAAGCACCCATGCACCCAGAAAATTGATGCATAAGCACCCATGCGCTTCAAAACGCACAAACTTGCACTGAAAAACAACCGAACCCACCTTTTTACTTAAATCCTACAAAAGAGAATAAAACGAAGTGAAATACCCTAAAAACAAATTGAAAACTAACAAAATAATAAATTAAAATACCTAATTAATTAGTATAAAACTAACTTATCAGAAACCTACTCAAATTAGAAATCTCTTTTTAAATGAAATCCCAAAATAATCTCCAAATCAATGCATGCAATCATACTTGATTTTTATCATAATAGAAACTGTCAATTTGTAGATTATGTAGACCAAGTCAAATACACTCTGCTACGTCAGCTTCCAGAACAAGTAACTTACCCAACTTCTAAAAAAAAAAAAAATAACAGCTAGCCATATCTTTAAAATAAGTAAGTTATCGAACTTCCTAAAACTAGCTAACAAAATTTTGTTTTTGCTTTTTCTAACAAAATTACCATAAATGCCAACATACAAAAAGCCTAACATAAATCTTCCATTGCATGCAGATGATATTTGAATATTTTGCAAAGATGCTCATTAGTTACGATGAAACAAAGGCTTCAAAGAAACTCAAGGACAACTACAATGCATTTTTAGATGGAATTATATCGTTTCCTTTGAACATCCCAGGAACTGCTTATCATTCATGTTTACAAGTACGTATTTAAAATTATTTGAATAAAAAAAAATTATTTCTCACATATTGTGCCATGTTATATAGTTAATTTTGGACTGTCAACCATTTTACAAACAATCGGCGAAGTTACATTCACTCACATTTTAAAATTTTAGATTTTACTCATTTTTTCTGATAAATTTTAAATGTCCTTACTAATTTTAATTCTATCCTCGTTCATAAGAAATATTTTTATATACATTCCGTGAGACTGAATTGTCAGTATATTTAATATGTCCCCTTTTAAAATAAAATGTGATACTGAATTTTCTTGATTTTGTCACTGCTTAAAATAATGGTCGGAAAGAATGCAATAAAAGTTATTAAAGATATCTTCGAAGAGCGGAAAGCGTCGAACGTGAATCACGGCGATTACTTGGACATTTGCTGGAGGAACTAAAGAAAGAAAAAACAATATTGAATGAGAAAATGACTATAGACTTGGTTTTCTTACTACTCTTTGCCGCTTATGAGTCCACATCATCAGCAATTGCATTAGCAATGAAGTTTATATCTGACAATACAGAAGTGTTAGCCAAATTAACGGCTTGTATCTTCATTTTTCTATCATAATAAATTTCTACATGACAAAAGGCATTTATAACTAAATATTATTCAGAGAAAGAGCATGAGAAAATGCGCTTTTACTTAACAAGAATTTTAATTTGAGAAAGGAAATTTAATTACTCATTTCAAATTCCAATGTTTACTTCAATAATGGAGAATTAAATTATGTAATCCCCATCTTAAAATAAAGAATTAATTTCTTAATCTAGGATGAACTTCAATCCCACGTTTGACCCCGAATTCAAATTCCACTTTGCATGAAAAATGTAACTGTTTTTTCAATCAAAATTATCCCCACGTTTTAATTATGCTTAAGAGTTCACAGTCTTTTCTCCTCGATAACCTAACCTAACTCACGCTGTTCATCTCCAAATTGCCCTGATCAAAGTGTCACATTTGCAAAGAAAAAAAATCACTGTATGTATATTTTCTTGGTCCTTTTATTTATTTATTTTTTGGCTCTGTTTAATTTTTGCTTTTTCCAATATTGCGTTTGTATTTTTCTTTCAAATTCGTGTTAGTTTTTTTTTTTTTTTTTTTTCCTCTTTGTACACTGCTTTTTTTTTTTCTTCCACTTTTTCTTCTTTGATGATGTCATGGCTGTAGTTAAAACAAAAAGTATTGACAAAATTTGTTTTATATTTTTCATGTGAGCAGACCGTTCTTGTTATTGTCGCAATTTTAACCTTTTTTCTAATCTTTTTTTCTTTGCTTGAATTGTCGGTTTTGGTTTTGGGAATATCTTCAGATTTTTGGCTTTTTCTCCGTTGAATGTCGCTAGCCTTTGCACTGCGTCTATTGAAATATCTCCTACATAAACTAAAATTTCCATAAATTCTAATACTCCGTTTGATGATACAGTTAAAATTAATATTTTTAAATTAAGTTAAAAATAAGTTAAATTGAGAGTTAGAGTTAAGCATTTGATAAAAAGTTTAAGTTGAAATGTTTAACTTGAGTTGAGTGTTTGAATGTAAAAATTTAAGTTAAAAAGTTTAACTTGAAAAGATAAAGTTAACATGCCATTGTAGGTTGTAAATAGAAAAATGAAAAAAAAAAAAAAAAAAAACTAAAATAAAAACACACATCAACAACATACATCAAACCTTTTATATTCATTTTTACATAACCATAAAATACAACAACAAGAATTACTTAGTTGCTAACTAAAAGTGTTAATAAAAAAACATGAAATTCTCCCCCTAATCTGGTTTCAGCATGCATCATAGCCAAAAACTCCACACATATCCGGTTTGAGCATGCAAAGTTAACAAAAACTCAACTCAAATCATTCAGCATCCGAAATCAACAAAAACTCCACACAAATCCTGTTTCAGCATCCAAAGTGAACAAACTCCACACAAATCCGGTTTTAGCATCCAAAATATTTAACAAAAAATCCACACAAATCTGATATGAAATATAGAAACACATATGAGAATGTATCCAATTTGTTTGAGTAATAAGTGAAGAAGTTATATTAGGGTTACCAAGTTTGAGCTGGAGGATGAGTATCTAGTGGTTGACGGCGGATCAGGGTAGGAAGCAACGGCTCGGGGAGTTGATTTCCGAACTCGGAATAGTGGGTAATGAGCCTTCTTGTTTAAGTTTGCTTTGCGGACCCCAGTCGATACTGCATCTATCAGTGGCAGTACCTAATCCAAGAGTCCATTGAACAGACCCAGTGGTGTCGCAATTTCCCTGGCTTTCTTCAAATAGAAGCCCAAAGCATAGAAACCCTAGAAACGAAATTAGGGAGTTTGGATTTTAGATACGGCTGAGTTAGAGTCAAGTGTGTTCCGATGAGTGAGATAAATGGGGTGATATTCGGATTTGCCGAGTTAGATAGAGGGGAACGAAAACCCCTGATTTTTAACACCCCAGAATCCACCAAAGGGAAGAGATGGAGTCGATTAGGGTTGAAGAATGAAGCTTACATAGGTATTTGATTCTCGGGAAAATGCTATACACAGTTAGAGCTGGTGGTCATAGGGAATCAAATATATTCAATTCGAAAACCCAGAGCATAGAGACGAGATGAAGAAAGAGGATCAACAATCGAAGCATCACATGGGAGAGAGGAAGGTGCACACTAAACGAAGGAACTGTGAAGTAGCAGATGGGCGAGGGTTGGGAGCACAGTCAACCAAGCCATTGTGAAGCAGCAGATGGGCGAGGGTGGGGAGGAGCTGCAGGCAGGGGGTTGCACAGAGTACAATAAACTGTGAGACAACAGAAGAGGGAGGGTTGGGAGCACAGTAAACATAGTTTTGTTTACTATGCAATGGTCCAATTATAGGTTGGGAATGAAATGTAAGCCGAAATAACATCAGTTCAGTTTGAACTCAAATATTTGAGTCCCAATTGATTCACCAAACACGGGCTAATTCTTTTTCTAGCCATTTTTCAATTCTTTCATATATGTAGATGTTTTTTTTTTTTTAATTGTTTAAATTTATGAAATTTATGATAAATTAAAATAATAATAAAACATTATCCCATGTAAGGACATTTTTGGAAGTACAAAATTTTTTTATTTTTATTTTTTTACCCAATTCCTTAATTTAGCAAACAACATATCAAGAATTCAATTCCTCATATAATTTAATTCCTGATACGTTACTAAACACTTTAATAAAATTCAGGAATCTAGTTTTAAGGAAACAAATTCCCTTTTATCAGGAATTTATTTCCTATTATCTGAATTCCTTATTATTAGTAAATGCACCCAAAAAGAAAAACGTAACAAGGAGGCGTATGATATTGACCCACATGGTGAGTTTAGAAATTATCAGTTATTTTGATAGCTACTATTAGCATCTTAATTTATATGTTTATTAGCTCTATAGCTTAAATATTACTAATCAATATCTTCTTCCATTAATTTGTAACCATATAAGTTATTAATGAATCATTTAGGCTTGCTAATATTGTGCCAGCAGTCTTCAAAAGAGCTGTAAAGGGTAAGTATATGATCTTTTATATGTATTCCCAAAAATGACTTTCTACTCAATATGGAATAAATTATATATATTTCAGCGGTTCAATTGGGGCGCACAGTTAAAATTTATTTTCTATACAATGCGAGAACAATTGAGATTTTATAACTACTTAAGGGACAAAAATCAAATTTTTAAAATTTGAGTGCAAACAAGTGTGCTCTATATTCATCCTAATTTTGTTCCTTTATTTGTTTATTTTTTTTCCTTCACATTTTCTGTTGTTACTAATAGCAGAAAATTTATATTAAATTATACTTGAGCATATGGTATTTTTCAACAAATAAATTGAAAGATATTACTCTAACAGATTAATAATGGTGAATTTTGCAGGATATACAATTCCAAAAGGTTGGCTGGTTATGGTTGTTCCATCAGTACTTCACTTAGATCCTAATTACTATGATAACCCATTTACATTTAATCCATGGTGTTGGAAGGTAAACAAATAATCAACATTCATTTAACTTGGACATTGTTAACTAAGACAAATCTAGTTCTTGATTTTATTTATTTATTTTTTACTTGTCTCTATTTATTGGTGTTTTGTTCCCACAAAATAGGGAAAGAAATTGCATGTAGGATCTAAGAGATTCATGGCTTTTGGCGGAGGTATAAGAGTTTGTGTGGGAGCTGACTTTGCAAAGCTTCAAATGGCCATCATTATTTGGTTTCTAATTATAGGTATGGGTTTATAATATTAACTTCTCTCGTATACAGAAAAATAAAAAATAAAAAAAATCCCTCGCCACAAACTTTTACTCTTCAAGAAGTATTCGTATATGAAAAATGCATTCAATAGATGTTCTAACACCATAATTAATAGAAAGTAACCCATTTATATAGTAATGAAGCAAAATATTTTTCAATAGGAACAATATGAAAAATTTTGAAAAATATTCTTTTGAATAGGGACATAGTTGTAAATTTCACATATTGAATAGGAACACATGTAATTTTCTTAAAATGGGAGTAGAATCAAAATCTTATACAAAATTAAGGGGCAAAAACTAATTTCCAAAAGTTGAGTAACTTGTAATTTTTCTTATGAAAGAGGAGTATAATTGAAATCTTAGATAAATTTAATGGTTAAAAACTAGTGGCTTTTTTTTTTTTTTTTTTTTTTTTTTTTTTCAATGTGCTTTTGAACTTATCATTTTGTCTCCATTATTTTTAAATTTTAGAAATTTTCCTTTGAACTTGAAAACGTATAGCATAAATCCCCAGTTGAAAATACTGTTAATTTTTTTGACGGAAACTGACCAATCAATTGCATGTGGATTAATGTCAGAAATGATCATTTTTTTTTTTTTTTTGCTATTTAAATTGGGTGTAGGGTCTTTAATCAAAATTGAAAATATTTTTTAATTAACTAGTTTTAAGTATAAAGCTAGGTAAGCATTGATTAAAATGGACATTACATGATCTTTGTTAATGACTCATGTACAAGTCACATGCAATCAATTACCATCGAAAATTCACACTATATAATATCTACTGAGGTGTTTGATTTGTTACAATGTTTTTAGGGAACAAATTGTTAAAATTAAAATTTGAATATGTAAAATATAATAACGTGATATATTCAAGATGCACCAATACAAAAAGATTAAAATTAAAATTTAAAAATTAAGTGGAGACATGTATTCCTATTCACTAAAGTTACTTGGCCCCGCTACCTGTGTACGTAAGGTCCATTCTATATTAGTCGTGTACTATGAATTTGTGATGTTGACATTATATGTTCCCTTTAATTAGAAACTCCACCTATTACATATCATTCTAATGGTTTGAAAATATTGTGATTGGTGGACCATAATCAAAGGAGGGGAGGTCGTCCGTAAACCTAGTGTGGTATCTCCTAATGGATGACACATCAATATCTTAGAAAAATTGCATGAGTAATGCAAGTGATGTAGCAAGTTATGGTGTGTGACAGTGTCATATTAAGATGTGGTGGCAGACAATAAATATTATTATTAAATATGTGGAGGAATTTTGTGGAAGAATTTGTGAAAGATATGTACAATACTTATATGCTAGCTGTACTTATCTTTAATGGTCGAGCCATAAATTATCTTTCCATTTTTGTTTATAACCATTCATCGATTTATATCTCTGATTTTATTTTTCTATTTTTAAATAAACTAAACTTGAGATACAGTTTAATTTAATTTTAAAATTAACATTTCAACAAAAACAAATGCATGAATTTCAATTAAAGTAGTATGAAATTAAGAATTTTGATATTGTTGATGATATATTAAATTTTTAATACAAGTACTTGAAATCAAAATTTAAAATGAAATTAAAAGTTTTTTTTTAATTGCTTGGTTGGTCCCAAAACTATTATATTTGTGATATTTTGGTCCACATTATTATTATTATTATTATTATTATTATTTTAGCTGAAACCTCAATTTTTAATAATTTACTACTAACCTTAAGAAAATAAAACAAAAGTAAAAAAAAATTAAAAAAGAAAAAGAAACCAAATTTTGTTAAAAAATCTTTCTCTTTCTCTCTCCTCTCCCTCTTGATATCCTTGTCTCTCGCTCTTCCTCTTGATTTCATCCCTTTCCCTTATCTCGATCCCCCTCTTTCTCTCTGCTCTTTCCCTTGCGATGTTCCCTTTTTGTGACTAGCCCTTGGACACCATGGTGTAGATCCTATATCCGCCGCACGAACTCCCTGCCTACAGATTAGAGGGGGCAGAGAGAGAGAGAGATTCAAATTTCTAATTTCTTAAAGTTTTAAAGTTATATTTTTTAATGTTAATTAATTTAGTAAATTCAATTAAAATTGAAATTTTTGCTACAAAATAATAAATAATAAGGACGAAACTGTCACAAATGTAATACTTTAGAGTCCAATTGAGCAGTTAAGCCAATATATTAACGGTGTTGATGGATTCCATTATAAAAAGACATAATGCCCCCATTTTTAAGAGTTTAAAATCATTTCAGCTAAAAACAAAAAGAATGTGAACCAAAATGTCACAAACACAATAGATCAGGGACTAACCGAAAGCCTAAAAACTTAGGTAAATGTTGTAATAAAAAAATCAGGGATTTATATAGGTGACAAAAATAAGGGATGTAAATTAGTTGGCGTTTGATTCAAATTCGCATTTTCTAATTACTAGATCAATATTTAGAAAATCATGTTTAGGGTTGAATCGTCCGAAAGTTTTGCCATGGAATATAGTCTCAACTTATAAATTAAATATTGGGTACTTAATTTGTAAACGGTATCCGGAAATGGTTCTAAGGATTTTTTTTTAATCCCAAAATATAATTAAAAATAAAAGAAAAAAACATATAAATCTGATATATATATATATATATATAAGGACAAAACGAAAACTAAAAAAAATTAATAGTAAATAAAACAAAGAAAAACATTAAAAGAGAAATTGTCAAGGAAATTGGTTCTAAGGTGCTCCTAGACTTTCTTTAGAGATATAACTGGCATCTTAAAGACGATTTCTTAGGATATGAGACATGTGATTCGGATTGTTAAGGAATTGAGGATGATGTTTCTGATGAAGAAATGAATTAATTTAAGAAGAAGATCGAGTTGCTTTTTTTTTTTTAATTAAAAAAAAAAAAGATTACAATGCTAAGCAAACATTAATAATGTAGCACATCAATTTAATATATAAGGCAAAAGTAGAAAATTATTTACAATGCAATATCGCATGCTGTAATACTATTATAGTACAACGTGGTGCGCCAAACGTATTTAGAAAAAGAGGGAAAAAAATAAAAATAATAAATGACCATTTATTGTTGGACTTCATCGAAACTAATTTGTAGGTTTCCCTTTCTCTCTACCCCTTGTTCTATCAAATTTTTCATATTTAGGGTTTCCTTTTGTGTGGGATTTTCACCGCTGCTACTACCGCGGCTAATAAGGGTGATCGGCAATTTTGGCAGGAATGGAGTCGGGAGGTTCTAGATGAGGTTTTCTCGATCAGATCCAGCTAACAAGCTTCCGGAAATTTGAAATCCAGCGATATCTTAGTAGTTTGGTGATAGGTGCGGTAATCTTTTAGCTCGAGTCGATTGTTTTCCTCTAAGTTGTGACGTGCGGCGGAGTGGTTATTTCACATGGAGCAAGGATCTTTCAGTCGATGTTTTTTTATATTAATAGTTTGTTCTTGTGCTTTAGAATTAATTTTGTAATAAAGGAGATAATTCACCCACCTCTAGTTTGTCTTTGTGTGTGTGTTCCGCTTGAGTTATTTTCTAGCGGTATATGTCTATTGATTCCGCTAGTGTTATATCTTGGCAGAGTTTGTTACAGTCTCTATGTTGCGAGTGACTACCTCTCGATCGATTGGAATAGTCCATCGATTGTTTATTTAAAAAAAAAAAAAGAGTTTTGTGTATGCTCGATTTTAGAATTGTCAAAGAGCTCAATTGATTTTCCTGTTATTGAGTCTCAGTTTTTGTCCTTTTCATTAAGCTTCATCAGATTTTACAAATGGAATTGGTCTTACTCGAGGGTTATATCTCTTGTACCACATGATTGTTTTATCTTTGTTATTAGCATTTGTATCCCATTTTATCTTAAATGATAATTTCCATTTCAAAATATATATATATATATATATATGGCAAAAGTGTAGATCAGAAAGAATAATACGCAAACTTTGAAGCAACCTTCTAATAATTTTTTTGGTTCATCACAGGAAAAATTTGTTTGGTTCACTCAGAATCTAAAGAAAATTAAGCATTAAACTCTTGCTGAATTGTGCAGCAATACCGAAAAGCTTGAAATTTCGAGGGTTGTCAATGCATAATATATATATATATATCTTGACGTAAAAAAAATAATTGTGACAAAATTAATATGCATACCAAGACATCTCGATATAAGTTGGCCCCCCTGTACACCTTCTTCATCTTCCCAAAATTTTTTCCTAAACAGATTTTATGACACAGAATTACCAAAAAAAAAGGATTTTTTTTTGTTAAAAGAAACCTATTTGAGGCTCTAATGGCCCTGCCTCACTGCCGGGATGTGTTCGATTATACGCCTATTTTGCCCTTAAAAAGTTTTTATTTTCTCCAATTTCAACATTGTCAATTGATCATTTGTTTTTTAATAGGAATATTCCCTTGCCTTTTTTCGCCTTTTGGTGTGATGTGGCAAACTCAATGTTAATTTTCATATTTGAGTGAAAAAAAATTACTAATTTAATGAGTGGTATATTTTTTTTAATAGTAAATCTAGTAAACAATAATCTCGATGGTTATTTATTATAATTAATGTTAAATTTAACATTTAATTGCTATTAATTGTGGTATCTTAACTTTTTCATATTATCATTACAAATTTTTTCATTTCTAAATTATTTAGCGATTATAACTTTACTTTTATGAATTCCAATACTCAAAAGAATGGAGTAAAAAAATAACATTATAAATTAAAGAAAAAAGTTTCAATTATTCTATTTTTTTAAAATTTTTTTGGTAACAAATATAATGTTAACATTAGCATATACATGGAAGATGGTCCACCATATAGGTTAATGATTTGTGTAGATGGAGCTAGGATTTATTTATAGGGGTGGTCAAAAATCACCAGTATAAAAAGAGGATACCATGACGGTTAAAAACCATGGTGATATCTTTCCACAACTATTTTTTAACCATCGTGGTATCCAGGGTCGTAAAATAGACAAATTAGCATCAAATACGGGGATAGAGAGGGCTATTCCACGATAGTTTGTATTAAAAACCGTCGTGGAATAGCCATATACCACAACTGTTTTAGCAAAAACAGTCATGGAAAGTACTTCACTAGGAAGATTTCATGACCGTTTTTAGCAAAAATAGTCGTGGTCGTGGAAAGTAAGATTCCACAACCGGTTTCCTAAAACAGTCGTGGAAAGGTTATAATGAAAAAAATAAATATTCACAATTTATGCGATTTCCCACGGGTAGCAAATCACGTGTGTTAGACATTGTACATCCCAGATTAAAATAAGAACTAATTTTCAATTAATTTTACGTCATAATGTACAACAATTATTACAAAAACATACACTACATTTCAAAATTTATAAATTGTCTTCTAACTATATTGGATGAACCGCATTATAAAATTAGCTCATTATTATCTTACTAAACTCATCTTAACATTGATATAAAATCCTTAGTTTGAAGTAAGGATAATTGATAGAGAGTCAAGATTTTTATTTATTTATTTATTTTATTTTATTTTTTTTTTTGTATAAAAGCTAAAACAAAATATCTGCACTCAACATAATCTTCTTGTAGAGGACTTCGAACAATATCAATCAATATTTCATAGTTGCGTCGCTTTCTTACTCCTTTGCCCACCAAAACTTCTAGTCATTAAAACATGAATAATAATTAAAATAATTAAAACATGAATAATATAACGTCAAATCACAATTTGGAACATTAAAATATACTTACAACTTAATTAGGTCGAACATGTAACATAATTAGGTCGAACATGTAACATGCAAAAGCATAAATCACAAAATCAACACTTTTTTCCGGAAAATCTAAACCCTCACCCAAATATTTTAAATCAATCTAAAACTAATCCTCACCCAAACACGTAAATATCATACAATCAGGCACTTTGTCGAACATGTAATATGCAAAATATAATCAAGTTATCAAAGATTTTTTTTTTTTTTTTTTCTCCGGAAAACAATCACCTAAAATCACAAACACAATTAACAATCACCAAAAATTACAAACTCAATCAACCAAATGGTATTCAAAATCATAATATATGTGTGGTGCAAGAGAGAGAGACTTACCAATTCCACAGGTGTGGGTGCGGGCAGCTTGGTAACGGGATAGGTGGCAGAGGATGGGTTTCGAGAAAGATATTAGAGGGAAGAGTTGCAGCGGAGATTGGAGACGAGAGAGAGAAAGGGAGAGGCGTGAGAGAGAATGAATGGTAGAGTCATAGCCAGCAGGGATTGAAGGCGAGAGATAGAGGGTGAGGGGTGAGAGAGAATGGAAAGAGGTTGGCAGAGATTAGAGGCGAGGTAGAGAGGGAAAGGCACGGGAGATAATAGAGGGAGGAGTCACGGAGGAGGAGATGGTTTTCGAGGGAGAGATTGGAGGCGAGAATGAAAGAGGGATGAGAGAGAATGGGTTTTGGGAGGGAATAAGGGTTTATTTATTTTATTTATGCTTTAAAACCTACGGCCGAAAATCTAAAAAAAAAAATTTAGATTTAAAATCTTAAAATTCCTGTTTCCACGACCATTTGTGAAAGCTTCCACGACAGTTTTTTAAAAACGGTCTTTTCAAAATCCCAGTTTCGCGCCTTGTTTTTGACATACTTTCAACGACCGTTTTTTTAAAATAGAAGCTCTATCATGGAATTCACATTTTTTAGTAGTGAATCTTTTTAATCAAGATTATACTAACATATATATATATATATATATATATCTATCTATCTATCTATAAAACAATTTTTGTTTATTAAATTCATGATAAATTGACATGACATGAAAATATCAGTATTATATCTAAATATGACAACTGCCACTATCAGTTATATATAATTAAAAATAAAAATATTAGAAGAAAGAACCTGAAATTGAAGTGTTGATCTTAATATCTTCATAGTATTATAGTCATTCAAGTTTCACATCTTGAAATTCTAAGTCTAATATATCACATGTAAAAATGAAAAAAAAAAAATATATATATATATATATATATATATATTTCATACACTTGCAAATAACATTATTTCTCAATAAAAGAGTAGCTATGTTAAATTTATATACTTCAAAATATCATTTTTTTTCCTTAAATATAAGCTGTGCTCGACAATCTTTCATAGAGACAAACTTATCTATAATTGATTCATTACTAAATTTTACAGTAATTTCCTTCTCAATATAGACAATCAATCAGTCATTCAAAACTTATCTTCCATATACGACACCAACACCATTACAGCCCATGAGCCCAAAATTCTTCACAAAAAAAAAAAAAAAAAAAAAAGGCATATCTAAGTTTATCACAAACTAAATTGAAAAAATAAAAATAAATACTAAATTTATATCCAAAATATTAAGCATTATTATTTCTAAATTTTTAAGCTAAAATCCACAATAAAAACTAAAAATCACCAATTTGTAGCAAGATATTTTCAATTTTCTAATCAGAATTAGCATATTATCATCAATACATAAGAGTAAACAAAAATTTTTTTTTTTTGAAAAAGCAATAGCACCATGGCCAACCAATTCAACATTAAGACAAAAAGAAAAATCACAATTAAATTAAAAAAGAAAGGAAAATAATCAGAACAAGAAACGAGAAAAAGAAATATAAACCTAAAGCGGAAATGAGAAGTTGAAGAAGAATGAATTGATAGACCAAGACAAAGTTGTCATAATTGGAGAATAAACCAGTACAATAAATTGAAGAAAAAAATAAAGATCACACCTTGAATAATAGAGTAAATTTCCAAATTGTTTGGGAAGGGTGTCATTGGAAAGTGAAGAGTTGGCTTCCTTTGGAAGCTTTTAGTTTATGTGCAGACAAAATATTACTTAATATAGTAGTCCAGTCTTTTAAAATACCGAATTATTAAAATTGTAGTTCATATTTAGATATTAAGTCAAGTCACTAGGCCCACTAATGTATATGAATTTAATAAAACTGTTTTACTTTTTAAAATCTAAATTGTTTGCCTAATAAAATATAGAGAACTTTTAGCTTTGGTTCTCAGGTGTGAACCAAAGTTTTTTTTATCTTAGTTTTTGTCTTTTTTCTGAAAAAGTCAACAAAAATTATAATTAGTTTTTGAAAAATCAAATAATTTTAACTTAAAAATTTCATCTCAAGCCTTTGTTCCAATCATATCATTAATTTTAAGGGTCAAAACTAGTTTATATACATATCAATTTTTTATAAAAAAAAAAAGTTAGGGGGGCCATGCCTGCCCCCTCCCTCCAACATTATGTGTACCACTCTATGTAAAAAAAAAAAAAATTCAAATTTTGACAAAATGTGAAAAGTTGAATTTTTTTTTTTTTGATAACATAAGTAGATAATCTCATATTAAATAGAGCTGTGGAAATCATACTTAATAAAACCAAATATTTCAAATCCAACCAAACGAAATTCAAAATGAGCTAAGCTAAATTTTAGAAAATCATTCAACTTAAAACTTGTAAAATCCTAAGCGAACTTAAATTCCAACTTAAAATAAACTAGTCCGATAACCCACTTTGCCATCGCACACACATTCACGTTGAGCCTTCTCCATAGACTTTGTTCTGAAGCTTATCTGCAACATGCAAAGAAACTAGTAAGTACATCCGTAAACCTCACAAAACATTTTCTTTTCATTTTAGGTGAAAATCACATAACACATGAATTGAACATAGAATAACATCTCAAAAAGTTAAATGGCTTATTGTATACAAATTATGATCATACAATATCATTCTTATCGTTATTTTTTTCAACTTAGTTGGGCGCTAGGTGATGTACCAATGCAAACAACCATGGTGAGAGTGGGATAGCAAGTTCCAAACCCACCGAGGCAATATAATAACGGGATTACTTACTCTCCCGGCACCTTAAGTGAACTTCTAATTGTCCGTGCAAAAGTGGGTTCCTAATTACCTAGTACACGCCTCCTAAATATTTTTAGTTCTTAGAGAGCTCTTAACTTACTATATCGTAAAACAATGAGCAAGAACACATCATAACATAAATCATAACCTCATAAACCTCATCGAAATTTTCATAAAAAGAAACAACTACTATCTTAGACTAACACCACAAAATTAATATTTAATTTTGAACAAAAATGTTGTAGGTAAGATATGTACTTACCTTGTTCTTGGACTTTCTATATGTACTAATCTTTCTTTGGTGATGCGATTTCGAGTCCTCTTGATGTGCGTAAAACTTTCATAGTTTTCATGCGTTATAAAAATTTGACAAAATCTTAGTTTCACGGAAATCCATAAGGAGTTATCGTATCACATTCAAAATTCATACCCTCATAAAAAAATAATATAAAACTCATACTTAGAATGTATCATCCACATAATATCAAAGCATCACATTATAATGCAAGGGCAGATTCGACAACCGTTATAAGAAAAATCATATAAAATCACATTCATAACGAAATTCATTAATTTTAGTGGCATTGGAAACTAGACTCCTAGATCTTTTCTAACGGTATATGATGCAACTAATTTGGATATTGTTAAGAAATCCAAAAACATGTTATAATATAGAACACAAAATCTCGTAGTTGTGTATATGATAGATTTGTTGACCTCCACGAGAAAATTCATAATAAATTCTACAAAACTCGAATCCTTATGATTCTTGTTCTTAATTAAAATAGACATCTAGAACTTCCTTTTAGCAATTTACCCATTCTGTTTTGAGTTCAATAAGGCTACGAAAAATTTGATATTAAATGACTATAAAAATCCCATTTTTCAGAAAAAATCCATCACTAACATAACTTTAAAAATCCATATCTAATTGTACAATTCTCCATTTTAAACGATCCATATATCAAACAAAACTTAGGATCTCTAGCTTACATATAAATTGTGATTCAACCAAAATCATAATAAACTTATACATTTTTACATGAAGATCACAGCAGCTCCAAACTTTATTTTCATATGTTCATAGAAAACCAAAACCCTAATTTCTTATCATAAAGAAACCACAAGATTTATCAAATACACCATAGAAATCCAATCATGAAAAACCATGTGCATATATGTGCATATGTGAGAAGAAATATAACATGTGACGAATCATAAATCATCCCGTTGTGAGAATCTATCATGAAAAATCTTAAAACAAGCTTGACATAATTATTTGAAATTGCTAACCAATTAAGATAATGGATTTCATAAACAAACATGTATATGTGAGTAATAAAGCTACCTTGAATAGACGTGAGTGGCTTAGAGAAAACTCGAGAATCAAAAAGAGAAGGAGAAGAAGAGAAAAAGGAGAGAAAGAGAGAAATTAGAAAGATAGGAGAATGAGTTTTTTGAGAGGCTGGAGGCTTAATGCCTTATTTATAATGATATCTAGGGCTACATAGGGTTTTTGTCTCTAATTAGGCTTCAATTTTCGAGCTTAGAAGGCTTAAAAATTCAGTGGGGTGGGTCATTTTTATAATATTTGAAAGGTTTGGGCTAAAACTGAAATTCTCGTTGGAATTTGAACTCTGAACATATGGTGGTATTTTGGTCATAACTTTTTATTTTGGTACTAGAATTGAGCGATTCAAGTGGTTACGGAAAGCTGATGAAATGATCTACAAATTTGTGTTTCACAACGCCTGTCAAATTCGGACGTTTTGAAGGTCCAAATTGTATTGGAAGATTATGCTATTTTTATAAAATCTTTGTTTTGGAAAGAGAAACATACTAAAGTGATCAATACTTAATCTTATTCAAATTAAACATCGATAACACAAACTAATCCATATAAATATATGTGTCATATACACTAAATTTTTTTTTCAAAATACTTCCAATTACATAATTTCATATTTATCATAATGTCATAACCTAATACCTTATGTTACTGAGATTTCTCTTCGCAATAATCTGTAGTTAAGGAAACTCAATAAGATGTTAACAAAATTATAAATTACAATTACTAATTTACAAATACTTAGCTTTTCTTTATCATTAGGTTATTAATACAACAGATGTAATCTAAAGCATTACTCAATAAATCGTTGGTTGTACTTAATCATATCGAAACTTTTTTACTATCTTACACGTCTTAATTTTATTCAATGTTAGGTTAAATTCGGGATGATACACTCTGAAACCAACAAGAAAACAATAAATTAATATTCCTGATCCATAAATCATAATGAGTCGCAATGTATACAAATAATGTTGGATCAGTAATTGGATCAGTAATATTAATTACTTGCTTAATTCCTAACAAAAATTATCTCATTTGACGTTATATTACACACTTTCATGGCTTATATTAACAAAATTATTTGCTTTATTTTTTTTTTTTTTTTATTTTTTTTTTTTTTAAGATTCTTGGATTATTTAAATCTAAGCAGATGGACGTTGAAGTGTATATTACGCCCAGTACTCCTTTTAGATCAGAAGCCTCTAATAGCAATCGAATTACAATTCACGCCTCAAATGTTTTTCAGTTTCATATATAAATATTTAACCTGTAAACCATTATATCTTCTCCCTTACTATTTTCTACATATACGTTATCGAGAATATATATCTAAAAGCAATGTATATAATTTATTTACAGTTCTAAAAGTGAGCACCCGAGATCTCAATAGCGCGTTACCAGGGAAAATTTAAAAGATTAAGTAATTAAGACATTTAGGCAAGTATACTCTCACCTGCAATATGAATTAAAAATTTGAGAAGTATATATTTTAATGTCGATGATAATGTTCTTAAATAATACTTCTCCTATGATGATGTTTTGATGAAAAGTATATATATTGAATGTATATGTATTTTTATGTTTTTAAATGGTGTTGTACACCCTTGATGATGATGATGATGATGTTGTTCGGTGAACGGACTTTTTGTCACTGTTGGTTGGGATTTGCTACCCCACTACTTCCGTGACTAGCGTGCAATGATGGTACAACGTCGGGCCCAATGTATGACGGTTTTAAAAATTAAAAAGTTTTTAAATGATGTTTATACTTATAATGATAAAAGAAATATGTTTATTTATATTTGTGAGATTTAAGTGTCTTACTAAACCCCTGCTTATATAAGTTAATTCATGTTGCAGATAATGGAAAGGATAAGATATAGTGTTGGATGAGCTTGGAGCGGAAGCGGGATCATTTGTGATAGGAAAACAGAATTAACGATCATGAGATGGACTTTTTAATTTCAATTAAAGTTTTGAGACTTTGTTTATTATTTTTTGATTGGTTGATTCATATGGACTTAAATTTTACTTCATGATTTGGTGTGTTTTTTATTTATTTATTTATTTATTTAATATATGTATATTATGAAGTGTATTTTGACATAGTTTTAAAAAAAATTCTAGAGTTTTCTAAAATTATCCAAGTAAAGTTTTTCATTACGTTAAGATTTTTATTTCAAGCTTAATATTTTCTATAATTTTATAAGAGAAGAATGATTAAATAAGAAGTCAACTATAACAGTCTATGAGGGTTTGTTATATTGTCTCTCCGTACTTCGTTAAAAAAAAATCAATGGTTGTTGATGTAATATGTTTAGTCAAGTTGATGTCCCTATAATTTAAGCAAAAGTCATGAGATATCAGTTTTGTTTTCCCTTAAAAATAAAGATAATCTTCAAATCACTAATCGCAACTGTAAATACTTAAATGAAATGACTAAAATAGCCAACGATTTTTGCAAGTGATCTCAATTATTGTCCATCTCAATCATCGACATGGACGATAATTGAGATAAGGGGCAAGAGCACAAGGATATGTCCTACCAAACTTGAAAAGGAAAAGGCAAAGGACAAAAAAAAAAAAAAAAAATAATAATAATAATAATAAAAAAAATGTGACAATACATGAGCTTTCCAGGAAGGCGTGAAAATACTACAACAAAAGCTATGGAGAAGAATCTTTACTTCACAATGCAAAACCAGTCCTCTAATCTTTTTGATACTATGCCACCCGAAACCCTTGTTTTTCTTCTGTTTTATCCATAGACACCCCTAAAATTTTCAAATTTGATAATTTAGTCCCTAAAAACTTGTTTTTCTTGGAAATCAATCCCTGAACTTATAATTTTTTTTTTGTCAAACCTTTTTACTCAAATCCATTAAATTTTGAATGGCTATTTGCAGGTGACTTGCACATTATTACCCAAGAAGGGCATTGATGTCATTTCCACTTTACTTTCACACAAATTTCTTTGCAAATTTGAACATAAACTTTAAAAGATATTTGCATAGAAATTAGATAAAATGACTAGCAATGCCCTTATTGGGCTACAATTTGCAACTCATGTGCAAAAAATATCTAAATTTTAATGTACTTGAGAAATAAGGACTAAAAGTGCCAAAATCATAAGTTCGGGAGTTGATTGTGAAAAAAAAAAGTTTAAGGACTAAGTTGTTAAATTTGAAAAATTCAAGGGTGGCGGAACAAAATAACCTAAAGCCTGAGTTTTCTAAAAATAAAAGAGAAAAAAAAAAAAACATGTAGATTTGAAATAAATTGTAGAAATAAGTAACTTGAAAAAAGAAATATATTTAAAAAATAAAAAAATAAAAAAATAAAAATAAAAAAAGAAACTCCACAACGCCAAAACAAAACAGTTTGCCTTTATAGGCTTTAAAGCCAACTAAAGTAATGACATAACTGGTACACTTGTACATTGTATGTATTGTATGAACAGCCATCAATGACCATGTTATTCAAAAAACTGAACAAGTCACTATATATATAATTTAACAATCTAAATTACTTGAAAATTTTGTTATAAATTTATGACCAAGTACTGGAATGAAATGTCTATATACTCTCTTTGACATTTCTCTAGCTTTCCGCATGTGTGAAAAAAAAAAAAGAAAAAAAAGAAAAAAAAGACAACCCGTCAAACAAGAGAAGAAAAAATAAACGGAAAGAAAAGAATAAAGATAACATGGCTGTTTTCGTGGAAAGCATGCGAATGCTAGGGAGAACACTAGCATGTTCTAGCATGTGGACTTCACAGTACAAAAACTAGTCTTGTGAGCTATTTTTATACAACGCCTCTCTCAAAACTCTTGTTCTTCTTCTGCTGTTTGTGATCAAAATTAGACCTCTACGATTCGTTTCTTTCGTCTTCCGATTACTTTTTTTTTTTTTTTTTCCTGAACCAGCAAGGCTAACATGGCTCTTGAACTAGTTGGTGGAGCTTTTCTCTCTTCTCTGTTCCAGACTTTGTTCGACAACTTGGCTTCTTCTGAGGTCCTGGACTTCTTCCGCCAAAAGAAACTCGAACCGGGGCTGCTCAAGAGCCTGGATATTCTGTTAAATTCAGCTGAAGCTGTGCTTGATGACGCGGAGGGGAAGCAACTCGGCAATCCGCACGTGAGGAAGTGGCTTCTTCGACTCAAAGAAGAGATTTTCGCGGCAGAGGACTTGATGGTTGAGATCTCTGATGAATGTTTGCCAACCGACGTCGAATGCAAATCATCGAGGAGACTGAGAAAGGTAATGAGGCTTACCTTACCTGCCTTTAGCAAGACTGCTTGAGAAAAAGAGATAGAGCCAAAGATACAGGAGATTATCGATACTTTGAAATTGCTTCTTGAACAAAGAACCCACTTGGGTTTAGAAAGAAGTACTCATAATGGATCGTACAATTCTCAAAAATTACTCGCAACTTCTATAGTTGAAGAGTCGGATGTCTACGGCAGAGAAAATGACAAAGAGAATATCATTGATTTGTTGCTCTCGAATGATGACAGCGGCAATAAGATACAGGTGATTCCCATCATCGGGATGGGTGGGATTGGCAAAACTACACTTGCCGGACTCGTTTACAATAATGATCGAGTCAGTAAGTCTTTCGATGTCAAAGCATGGGTTACTGTGTCGGATAATTTTGATGCTTTGAGAATTACAAAAACGATTCTTCAGGACATGGGGATATGTTGAATCAATTACAAGAAGCATTGAAGAAATCTCTAGAAGGACGAAAGTTTTTCTTTGTTCTTGATGATGTTTGGAACAAGAAATACAACTTATGGTGTGACTTTATGCGCGCTTTTGAAACGGGAGCACGTGGAAGTAAGCTTATCGTGACAACACGGGATGAGAAAATTGCATCAATGGTGGCGCCTAATGTTCAACCTCATCAACTCGGGGCAATATCTGGCGAAGAGTGCCGGAAGTTGTTAGCAAAACATGTTTTCTGTAACGGCCCCTCAAGTGCATACCAAAATATGGAAGTAATTTCTAGAAAAATCGTTGAAAGATGCAAAGGTCTCCCTTTAGCTGTGATATCTCTAGCTGGTCTTTTACGTGCCCAACCAAATCCGAAGGAATGGGAAAGGATATTGCATGCTGACATTTGGGAGATGCAAAACAACGATGATGCCAAAATTCTTCCATCTTTGTGGTTGAGCTATCATTATCTTCCCCCTTACTTAAAGCGTTGTTTTGCCTATTGTTCATTATTTCCTCACGATTACGAATTTGTCAAAGAAGAGCTAATCCTGCTATGGAGGGCAGAAAATCTCTTGGCAATCCAGAATGGACAAAGACCCAAAGAAGTTGGAGAGAACTACTTTAATGATCTGGTAGCAAGGTCATTGTTTCGAAGAACACTGCATTCATGTTTTGTTATGCATGACTTGGTGAGCGATTTAGCTAAATTTGTATCGGCAGAATTTTGTTTGCATTGGGATGTTAACAACTCAGAGACACCCATAAGCAAAGCTCGTCACATGCATGTGAATAACAAAACAGTTGACTCAATGGCTCTATCTCAAGCAAAGTCCTTGCGTACTTTACTAGCTTCCGAATTGGAAATGAACTCATCCTTGTTGTCTGCAGTTCAAAGCTTAAGGGTTCTCTCTCTATCAAGGTATCGTCATGAGGGTTTGCCTGATTCAATTGGGGATTTGAAACGTCTAAGATATTTGAATTTGTCCTCTAGCCAAATAGAAAGGCTACCTGATACAGTTTGTAATTTGCACAATTTGCAAATACTGCTGTTGTCATCTTGTTATCAGCTTACTCGATTGCCGAATAAGATCGGAAGCCTAATCAACTTGCAGCATCTCGACGTTACATCTACACCTTTGGAGAAAATGCCAGAAGACCTATATAAGTTGAAAAGTCTGCAGTTCTTGTCTGATTTTGTTGTGGGTGAAGATAATGGGTCCAGCATTAACCAGTTACAAAATCTTATTCATCTACACGGAATAATTTGTATTTCAGGACTTGAGAATATTGTTGGTGTTGGAGATATTGCAGATGCTATTTTGAAAGATTTGAAGTTTGTCACAGAGTTGATTTTGAGATGGAATGGTTGGAATGAGAACGGTGATTCAGAATTGGAAAGAGTAGCACTTGAGAGGCTACTACCTCACACGGATTTGAGAATTCTACAGAGGTACAAGATTTGTTGATTGGCTAGAAGACAGTTCGTTTTCTAATGTTACAAGCATCAGTCTAGAAGGTTGCAGACGTTGTCACTTATTGCCTCCACTTGGGCAGCTACCATCTCTCGAGCAACTCAAAATCAGTGGATTTGATGAGATGGAAAGAATAGGTGATGAGTTTTTTTCTAGTAGCACCTCTTCCTCGATTGTGCCATTCAGATCCTTGAAAGAATTGGATATTGAATTTATGAGGTGTTGGAAAGAGTGGTCATTAACTAGAGCTTATGGAGAAGCAGGTGTTCTTCCATCCTTGACATGTCTTCGAATCAGGCATTGCGAACAACTTGTAAGTTTGCTACCTGGGGCGCCACAACAACAGACACATACCCCATTTCCATCTCTTGAGACTATTTATGTCTCAAGTTGTCCAATGTTAGAGACATTTTTAGAACGGGGATCCTTCTCAAGATTACAATCTATAGATATCAGGGATTGTCAGATGCTCTTTGTACTCCGCAGGAGCTGGGATCTGCAGAGATTCACTTCTCTCACATCATTGGTACTTGAGTACTGTTTTGATTCTATGGTGGGTTCATTTCCAGAGGAGGGCCTACTTCCAACCACGCTCACTTCTCTCACCATCAATGAATTTGAATATATTGAATTGCTGAATGGTAGGAGCCTTCAACAGCTCACCTCTCTTGAACGCTTGTCTATTAGGGGATGCAAAAAGCTTCAGTGCTTGCCAGAAGAGAGGCTACCCCCTTCTCTTTCTTTTCTACATATCCAATATTGTCCTTTCTCGGAAAGACGGTGCCAAAGAGAGAATGGGGAAGATTGGCACAAGATCGATCACATATCTCGCGTGGAAATTATAAGTGAGTATATTATGTTATAATCTTTTCAAAAAACATGCATTGCATGCCCCCCTTTACTAATTTATCACCAATCAAGCAGATGAGGGGGAAAAAAAATCCAAGTTAAAGCCTACTCTCTGTTTGTTTTGTTTCATTCTTTTGAGCAATTGACTTGGATTTTTCAGAAACATTTTAACAAAACTTTACTTCGATTTGGATTTTCAATTTTTCTTTTTAGCATTTGTGTGTTTGTTTATTGTATTAGTTTAGTAAAAGCTCAACAGAACAACATCTATGATCCCATTATTCTCTTTTTGTTTCGACCCACTCTTTTTTATTCTCCTTTGACGGGGTTTACTCTCCTTTCTTGCCAGATGAATATGGAAGACGACTCTGCTGAATGCTCTCATGCTCAGCATACAGACTAGAAGGTGGAGAAAAAACTTAATAAAACTCAGCAAACTGGAAATTGTTGTTCAATTCAAGATTCGGTGATTGCAGCAATCTACTGCTCCAAGATCGCACTATAAATTACTGAAAGATTGCCAGGTAATAAGCATCTTAATACTATTTTGCACTTTATTATATGTTGGAGCCAAGTTTTGTGCTTAATGCTGCTACCAGAGTTCTTATATTCTCTTTTATTCCTACTTTGAGGTTGCACTTTTTGTATACTACTTCCAGAGGATGAACTTATTGCAGTTACCGAGTCAAAGATATCTTACATAACTTAGGATGTGTTGAAGAAACATAATTAGCTTCTACCAGGAGAGAATAAATAAGATAAAGAACAAGAGACGAAAAGCTTTTGCAGAAATCTTGACGAGTCTTTCTCGAGCCATGCTACTAGACATAATCGACAAGAACGGGTGAGAATGTCTAAAACGTTGTTCCAGTCATCTTTAATTGTATAAATATTTAGTTTAAAAAGACGGGGGGGGGGGGGGGGGGGGGGGGGGGGGGGGGGGGGTGGGGTACTATTGATGTGATCAGAAAACTGCAACATATTTTTCGTTTTGTTGTTATTGCAGAGGCAAAAGAGATGGGACAAGTAAGAAGAGGAAAGCTGCGGAAAAGGCGGTTCCAAAACCAAGAATGAGGTGAGTTAGGCTAAACAAAATACTGTTCTTTTATCCTTCTCTCTCTCTTTGATATACATACTATTAATCTTTAGCTTTAAATGAAATGCAGACTGATTTAGCTTCAAATATGCACAACGTAGTTGAGTACTTTTTGCTTCAATGCTAGCACCTTTGTTCGACTTGAGGTTTGTTAAATTGGAGTAATTGGAGTAATTGGACTTGTTCGGTGATTAGTGACGAAGACAGGAATTTGGTCCTTGGGCTAAAATCCTCCTTTTGGGGGGATTCAACGACGGTCCACCGGTGGACCGTCGTTTAATCCCCCATTTGTTTGGGGATTACACGACGGGGTTCTTCCGACCCGTCGTGTAATCGTAAAAAAATTTGAAACTTATCAAATTTTATTTCTCGAAATCCGCGCGAAAACCCATTATTTATAAACAATAGCCTTTTCATTTCTCTTCATATTTGAGCGCGAATTTCTTTATTCTTCTTCACATTCTCTAAATTTCTTAAGTACCCATATCCTTCACCAACCCGGCGCCACCACAACTTTAAAATCCGGTCAAGCCGCCGTGCCGTCATTGCCGCCGCCGCCTCCCTCTTGGTGTGGCCGTATATTCTTCTTCAAGCATAAGCAAGGTGACTTCGTATATAAACTAAAACCCATTTGCTTCTTTGTATAGTTGTTTGTCACTAAAGATCCATTGTTGAAAATTAGTGTTTTTGTTTTTAATATTTCTCTTTGTAGAGAAGAAAGAGGTTTGTGGATCATTAAATTTGGCACTTTACACACATTTATGAACATGTTTTTTTCTCGCACACAACATGCTCGACGGAATGCCATAATGAGTTTTTCTTTTCAAAAAACATAATAGAGTCTGATAAATATTCATAGCATAACTATAGCAAAATTACATGAATTCCTCTAGCATGAAAAATACAAAAATAATGGCTCAAAACGGCCTATGACCGTGGAGACCGTGACGGGCGCATGGCGGCCGTGGGGTGGCGGGGCGCGCCTGGCGCCCGGGGGTTGGGGGGCGCCTGGTGCCCGGGGGGTTGGGGGGCGCCTGGGCGCCGGGTGGGGGGCGCCAGGCTCCCTCTTCGTGCGCCTGAGCGCCTGTGGGTATTTTAAAAAAATCAGTTTGTGCCCGTGCTTTTTTTTGGACGAAATTCCAACTAAATATGTTTGTGCACCTTTGCGGTTGTTTTAAAAAATTAATGTATCATGTGCTTAGTAGTTAAAGTTAAATTGCTTCGATTATATTGGTATGACATAATTATTACTTTTTTTTTTGCCTTATTTTTTTTTTTGACAATAACTATAGGTGAACAAATACAATGGAACATTCCAAAAAGGGACGAGCACGAAGGAAAAACCCGTCGGATCCAAATGTCAAAGGCAAGCGAAGGGCACTATAATGAAACGCGTCCATATGGCAAGGAAAAGGGGTGAACGAATTCCCGTCACGTTTGACGAGAAAGGACAACCGGAAGCACATTCCAATATGGATATAAGATGGGAGATCTCGTGATTTAAACGGATTGAAAGATATTATTTGGAAAGAAACCGTTACTTCTTTCACCGTTGATGAAAGCTTTTGGACTGCGTGTATAAAATCATGTGGTGAAGCTGCACGGAATTTCCGGCATGATCTGTACAAGACGTTTGTCGAGGGATTTTTAAAAGAAGAAAGTGTTTGGACACGGCCGCAAAAAGTTGTTGACAACTACCGTAATATAGAAGAAGAGGATTGGGTGAAATTCGTTAAGTATAGAACATCCTCACAATTCCAACAACTATCTGATCGTGGAAGCGAAATAAGGACAAACAACGAATACTCATCTAGAGGAGGCCGAGATGGATATAGGAAGCTCGACCAGGAAAATGTATGTTAATAAATTTTGTTCAAACTAAATCATATGTCATTTAATTTATAGAACATTATGCCCTCATTTATACTAACAATGTTCAATTACATGCAGTTTAAGAAGACTGGGAAATGGGAAAGAAGAGATGGTTTGTGGCTTGAGCAACAGATAGGCCTTGATGGAGAGTTGAAAGATCCAGCATGTAAAAAAGCTAGCGAGTTGATAGTAAGTTTGCTAACTAACAATGAATTTTTCATCACTAGTATATGTACTTACAACCCTTAATCTTAAATGAGTTATGTTAATTATCTTGTAGATGGAGTACAACACACAGGAGAGCCAAGACACTTTCGAATCAGTTGGCACTAGTGATGTATTGTCGCATGCATTATCTAGACCCGAACACAAAGGGTGTGTCCGTGGACAATCAAAGTTCGTAAAGCCGTCTCAGTACTTTAACCTAAATCGAAGTTCGAGTAAAGACAATGAAGTACAGTCAATGAGACGTGAAATAGAAGAATTAAAGGCGTTGGTGCGTGGTCTATGTGCGAAAAAAGATGTGGCGCCGTCGGTTGATCCCAACAATGTGCCAACTGTGGACCAACACAACAGCTTTAAGGCTAGTTGCTCTGCCCAAGAAAAACAACATGGAGTTTATGATCCGCCAACCATGCCGGTCGACAGTCAGGAGTGTAAGCTCTATATTTTCGATGAAGTGCAGGGTGGACAGGTGCTTATTGCGTTTAGAAGAGCATGGCTGGAGAGCCTTCCAACCGATACGGTGCATGGGATTCCACTGGGGGAAGGGAACGTGCGAGTGTCAATCAATGTGCCAAAATTAAAAAAAATCACCATTACCTATACCGACGTACGAGGCAACAACTGTGGAGGATGCTATTAATGGGTTTGTTGCTTGGCCTAAAACATTAGTCGAGCTCGACACGAGTATGAACAAGGCGAGTCGAGGGCCTAGTCACGTTCCTGACCCAGCATCTGGAAAAAAAAAATGCCAAAGAAAGCTTGGAAATAAAACCATCGACTCTCGGACAGAGGTACAACAAGGTGTGCAACAACAACAACCTTTGTTCGACTTTAATAACATGAACATGGCGATGAGGACTTTGGCTTATTATGCCCATAGTTCCATGCGTCAAGGTAATCAGATTGAGGTCCCAATACCATACACGATCATGACTTTTGAAATGCCTGTCTTTCTGAGCTTTGAAGATATTTATGAGTTCATTAATTTACAAGAAATCAGTGCAAATTGTATATTAGTCTACATGAGGTACGACATTTTATCTCTAAAATTTGTTTAATCTAGAAATTCTTCTAAATGTCAGGTACAGTAACAATTTTGATACGCTTTTATGCAGATATTTGGAGGAACTATGTAGGATTAATGGGCAAGCTGAGAAGTTTCCGTTTGTGTCTCCAACCTTGATCTCACCGGTGAGAACAGATACTGAAGATGCTGGCATGAGAGACCGAGCTGACAGTCTTATCAACTTTTTGCGTGACGCACCAAAAGGCCGACTTAATCTTGTGCCACATAACAGAGGGAGACATTGGGTTTTGGGAGTCATTGACCCATGGGAGGACCTCGTCCTTTATTTTGATCCTCTTCGAGCGAAGAAACGGGAAGATTTTACGGAGCTAATGAACATGTAAGTTAATTTTAATATGTTAATTTTTTTTAAGCTTAATTATTATATGTATCTTAATTAATTAGTTTGAATTTAACCAATTTGCTAGGGCCTTATCATCGGATTGGAAGATTATGGCCGGAGAAGGGATTAGAAGGAGACAAGACTATAAAACCAAAATCTCGAACGGTTCTTGTCCTCTTAAAGAGGGAAGTGTTGAATGTGATTATTTATTTTAGGTTTTATGAGGGACATAGTGTTGAATGGAATTGACGTACTAGAAAGTAAAGAATTTTTTACTTATGAGGATTTGGATTTAATTAGAGGAGAATGGGCTAGCCATGTAATGCAATTCATTAAATATGATATGTGAACTTATAATGTAAATATTGGTATGTATTTTTAATTTGATCACTTGGATCGTGTATTGGATAACATACAGTTTAGGCTAGCACGGGAAATCACTAAAAAGCCCGATTTTTTTTAAATAAAATAATATTACACGACGGTTCGGCCAAGAACCGTCGTGTAATGTTTATATTACACGACGGTTTGGCCACGAACCGTCGTGTAATGTGTATATTACATGACGGTTCGACCAAGAACCGTCGTTTAATGTGTGATATTACACGACGATTCGACCAAGAACCGTCGTGTAATGTGTATGTTACACAACGGTTCGGCCAAGAACCGTCGTGTAATGTGATTATGATGACGGTGTACCGTAGTGTAACATTGAGATACCACGACGGTAATGGAACCGTCGTGTTATCTACCACGACACTGGATTACACGACGGTTGGTAAACCGTCGTGTAATCCACAATTTTTTCTAGTGAAACCCTTTATCATATTTAGTTAGTAATAGGTTTCAAAAAACCAAATCTTACCAACAGACAATCAACATAATAAAGAATAAACCAGTAAAGATAAAGATAATAACAATGACAAAAGAACAAATAATGAAAAAAAGAATCTTTAAGAGATAACGATGTTGAATATAATAATTGGTAAATAGGTCCTATAAGTGTTTGTTTATTTATGCTAAAATAGACCTATTTTAAAAATTAGATTATTAAAATTGACATTTTTGTATAATAATTTCTTCTTTAAAGTCGGCCAAACGACGTTGAACTACATTTAACTAATAAAGCAAAATAGTAAATGAGAATCAGAAGGTCATATTGAAAACTTTGAGGCAAACTTCTAATAATTTTTTCAACTAGTCTTATTTTTGTTATCCTTGTAATATATCAATATAGACAGTTCTAGGAAACTACGTCAAAATGGACTAGATATATTTTCTTTCTTCAGCCAAAAAAAAAAGTTATATTTTGTTTAATAAAATAAAGAAACGACATACTAACATCATAGTTCAACAGTAAGCACCGCACTCAGCTTCAAATTAAAAATAAAAGAAAATAATATATAGAATATTAAAATGAAAGAAAACAAAACCTCGTAGAATAGGAAACCAAATTGGAGACAAACAACCAAAGAGAAAAACCGATGCAAAAAACGGGAGTTGATTAGGAACTACTATAAAGAAACTGTTATATAGTTTATTTATTAACATAAGTTTTGAAAATAAAGGATAAACTACTAGTAAAAGGCGAAAGTAGCATATAAAATCCGATTTTCCTAGATCGAGCTGTCAATGAAAAGAAAAAGAAAAGAAAAGAAAAGAAACTATTGTTATCAAAATTTAAAGAAAAAGACAACGAACAAAAATTAAATAATCACAAAATTTGTTAGCAGCAAAATTATATAAATATTCATGAAAATGAAATTCAAAATTGTCGATGAACACCGAGGCCCATGTACCATACGGTTTTCTTATAACAGATTTATCCATTCACCGTAGGGTGCTTGAGGTTTTTATGGACGTTTGTCTCCCAATAAACGATGCCGGATGAGTGGAGATTGCGCATCAAAAGATAACCATTATGGAAACTAAATACTGCTTGAACTCTATCACCCGAGAAGCCTAACACACACTTGAATAAGAGAATAAACGGAAGACTATTGGAATTTTTTTTTTTTTTTTTTTCTAATTTTTGTATGTCCTTAACTATAGAAAGGGGTTGCCTTTATATAGGCATAAAAAACAATGGCACCCATTCAAAACATGTTGGCTATTAATTCTAAATTAACCAAGGTTTAATTCCTTGTCTAGCCAAACGTTTGAGTATTGAAATTCCAAAACCAAATGGCTTAATTAGAATCAAAAGATAACCATTATGGAAACTAAATACTGCTTGAACTCTATCACCCGAGAAGCCTAACACACACTTGAATAAGAGAATAAACGGAAGACTATTGGATTTTTTTTTTTTTTTTCTAATTTTTGTATGTCCTTAACTATAGAAAGGGGTTGCCTTTATATAGGCATAAAAAACAATGGCACCCATCCAAAACATGTTGGCTATTAATTCTAAATTAACCAAGGTTTAATTCCTTGTCTAGCCAAACGTTTGAGTATTGAAATTCCAAAACCAAATGGCTTAATTAATTCACGTTTTGAAGCCCAACCATTATGTTTCATTTGCTGCAATTAAACCAAAGAAATTTCAGCATAAATGTTGGAAAAATATTTTTTAAGAAATGGAGCAAAACTAGCCGACACGGGATAAGCAAACTTAATTTTTACATTTGCTACTTTCCAATTTTTTCCAACTTCAAGGGTTGCATATTGAGAGTCAATTTCTCATTCATCTTTTTTTTTTTCCTTCTTCATTTTGAGCATATGAATATACCATTTTGAATGCCTCGTGAAGGAGAATACATATCCATATTGATCCGTCACAAATATTGTAGATCCGGCTTAAAATTAAGCTTCAAAATGGTACCCAACAAAGGTTTTCGAGCCATTTTTCCAACGATCCCCCACATGAATGAAATTGATAAAGGACACTAGACAAAACAATACACACAAAGATTTGACTTGGTGATAGAGTTCAACGGTAGAAACCTACAAAGGATAGGTAGATGTTACCCTTTGAACTTTCCCTTGTGAAAGTATATTTACTTTATTGACTGACCAATAGACGTGATGTCCTTGAACTGTTCTATCGTTTATGTAAACAATGATATACTTCACACATGAATCTTCCTAACACAATTTAGTTCTCATTGTCATGTTCATTTTGGCCATGAACATCTGCCTAGTTCCGCGAGAGTTTCCGAAGAATTTAGCCCTACATATTCTTCTTTAAAGTGGCCCCATTTCTCTCTCACATAGGTGATTTCTTAATTAAGAGTAACCTGTATTATTCTGCTTGGATTCCTGACATTTAAAAATCATTAAAAGCATAGCTTAACCTATCTCGTACAGGTATTAATGCTTTCATCATAGGAGTGGACCGGAGGGTAACCCCCACAGTGATTCAGCTCGGTCTTTACAACTAGGTTGTCCCTTTGAATCTAGAGCTTGGGATCTCCAGTCAACTAGGTTGGCTTTCCATTGCATTGACCTAATCTTTCATGGGCTTTAGTCCCATTCCCCTCGATGACTTATCAACTAACTTTCTATCCTTTGGTTAGCGGATTCGCTGTGTTACCCTTTGACTTCACATAGTCAATAGAGACAATCCCAGTTGAGAGTAGTTGTCTAAAGGTATTGTGTCTAAGACATATATGTTTAGACTTACCATTATACATATTGCTCTGTGTCCTTCCAATTGCCGACTGATTATCACAATGTATGCAATGCTAGCACAGGCTTTGGCCACCTTGGAATATCCTGCATGAAATGATGTAACAATTTAGCCTATTCTCCGCATTAGCCCAATGTACTAAACTTAGACTCCATTGTGGATCTGACTATAACAATCAGTATAGAGGATTTCCATGATATAGCTGCTCTTGCTTGTGTGACTAACTAAGTATAAGTTCATCTGATGTTCTTGATATTTTAATTCTCAATATCACATTTGTCACACTCATTGATCTTGAATCTGTTGGCTAACACAGCACTATTAAACTTTTCATGCCCACTACTACAGAATGTGGATTCCACGACGGCGCTTCCACGACCGTTTTTAAAAAAAACCGTCGTGAAAAACGCGAAAAAACACGGAGCGAAACAGAGTTTTCGAAAACCATCGTGGAAGCTACAGCTACCACGATGGTTTTTAATAACCGTCGTGGAAGCCGATGCTTCCATGACGATTATTCAAAACCGTCGTAGAAGCACGTAGCTTCCACGACGGTTATTAAAAACGGTCGTGGATGTCTGAAGCTTCCACGACTGTTTTTAAAAAACCGTCGTGCAAAATTTGTGAAAAAATTAGACATAACGTCGAGAGTTGTTGCCCCTCAATTTTTCACATCAATAACTCTGCATATCCTAAAATAAGATCAGATCGCTCCGAAAACAGACAGTACACCATTGGACGTCACCACCACCATCTACTATATCCATCATTATAATCTCTCTATAAGTGATAACTAATTAACGTCTTTTTGTTGTTGTGTTTTACTTAGTATTAATATTATTGATGATTTGTATGATTTTATAATTAAGGTGTTTTTTTTAATATATATATGTTTTGGGATCGATTTAGAGTTAAATTATGCAATGGGTGTTAATAAATTAAGTGATCAAGAAATGTTATATATATATATATATATGTTTTGAGATCGATATAGACTTAATTAATTATGGTTTTAGATGGTTTTGTATTTTAATTAGTTTTGTTATGTTCTTAATTTGATTTTTAATTGTTGATCAATTAATGGGCTGGTATTAATTAATGAAAATGATATATATGTATGTTAAAATAGAGTACTTTGACTTCTAATTAAGTATTTTAATTTTTTTATTTAGGATTTGTAAATCATGGATAGGAAATAGATGTGGTTTGATAGATTGTCTAAAGCATATGAAGATGGTGTTGAAGAATTTTTGTCATTTGCCAAAGCTCACATACAAGATGATAATATTCCGTGTCCGTGTCAAATTTGTGGTAATCATAGATCTCATTCCATTGATGATGTTAGAGGGCATTTGCGCGCTTATGGGATTATTTATTCTTACCAAACATGGTATTTACATGGCGAAGATTTTTTCGATATTAAATATACATCGACGAGTACTAAAGGTAAAGAGCCTATTGTTGAGGAAGACGTTGGTGATAATATGTTCAATATGGTAAATGATTTGGAAGAAAACTTTGTGCACCATCCGGAGTTATTTGAGGCAATGATTAATGATGCCGAAACGCCCTTATATGTCGGGTGTAAAAAATATACGAAATTAGGGGCATTGGTTAAATTATGGAATATGAAAGCGTCGGGAGGGTGGATGAATTATAGTTTCACGACTCTTTTAGAATTTCTAAAATATGTTATACTGGATGATAACAAAGTGCTACCTAGTATGTACGAGGCGAAGAAGACGTTGAGCACTTTGGGAATGGAATATGAAAAGATATATGCTTGTCCAAATGATTGCGTCCTTTACTGGAAAGAATATGAAGATTTAAATGAATGTCCGGTTTGTAACGAGTCAAGATGGAAGAAGGGCAAGATGCCATCGAATGGTAAAAAAGGAGTGCCGGTTAAGGTGTTATGGTACATTCCACCGACTCCACGTTTGCGTTGTTTATTCCGTAATGCCGAGCATGCTAAGAATTTGACGTGGCACCATGATAAACCTGTTGACATGGCAAACTTAGGCATCCGGCCGACGCACCACAATGGAATACCTTCGATGAAAATTATCCGGATTTTAGTGCAGAACCAAGGAATTTACGTCTCGGTTTGTCGATGGACAGAATGAACCCACAGAGTAACATTTGTAGTCGGCATAGTACCTGGCCAGTCATACTTGTCAACTACAATCTCCCTCCAGAATTGTGCATGAAGAGGAAGTTCTTGATGTTGACATTATTGATCTCAGGCCCTCAACAACCGGGGAATGACATTGACGTGTACTTGGCACCATTAATCGATGACCTCAAAAGCTTGTGGGAAGATGGTTTACAAGTTAAAGATTCTCACTGTTAAGATACATTCAATCTTCATGCATTGTTGATTTGGTCAATTAATGACTTTCCTGCACTTGGCGACCTAACTGGTTATCCTGTGAAGAGTTCTATAGGTTGTCCAGTTTGCATGAAGGAAACATCTTCCATCCGGTTGAAAAATGGTAAGAAAACCGTTTACCTTGGTCACAGGAGATTCTTGCCAAAAAATCATCAATACCGCAAACAAAAAAAGGCTTTTGATGGTAATGCCGAAGAAAGAACCGCTCCTCGGATTTTGTCTGGCGAAGATGTATTTGAGATGGTTAAAGATGTGAAAGTAGTTTTGGGAAAGAGAAAACGTAAGGTTCCAGTTGGCGATGGACCTTAGAAGAATAAGTCAATCTTCTATGAACTTCCATATTGGAAGTCACTTTACGTTCGTCATTGCTTAAATGTTATGCATATTGAGAAAAATGTTTGTAAATCGATAGTGGGCACATTGCTTGACATTCCAAACAAAACTAAAGATGGTGAAAAGGCACGGTTGGATCTTAAAGAGATGAAGATTAGACCAAATTTGCTCCCCGACAAAAGATCGAATGGCACATTCTTACCTCCGGCAAAGCACACATTATCGAGCCAAGAAAAGAGAAAGCTTTGTGACTGGCTTGCGTCCATGAAAGTGCTAAGTGGGTACTCTTCCAACTTCAAAAGGTTGGTGTCTGTAATAACCAACATTTTTACAAATTTATGATTTCTTTTTTTTTATGAATCAAAAGTTTGTATTATGTATGTTAATATGAAATGCTTGACCTGATTTATCAGAATTATGATTTATGTACGATTTTATTCTGGTCAAAGTTTGATCAGAATAATCTAAGATACGTTTGAGTCAATATTGCAGTTTTTTTAACAGTATAAAATTATACTGTGAAAAATTATTATTACGGATAGCGAAGCCAAATTAGGTATGGGATTATTGTAGAAAAATCAAGCACAATATTTAGAGTAATAAGAACCAAGTAGTTTTTAGTTCTAAGAGAAATTTTTACGCAGTTCGGTTAAGTGTAAATAAATTCTGGACTGCAGTCCAGTAAAACAGTACTGCTATTAGTGAAAACATTATTTGTAAAATCCTTATTAGTATGATTATGGACTGCATTAGGGGAGGAAAACCAAATGAAACATTGTTAAGGGACACCTAACCTTGTAATGATTAAATTGGAATTAAATGAATTTTTGAAAATTTTAGAAAGTATTAGCATTGTTTAACTTGGATCTAACTTGGCCAACAAGCCACACTATGTGGCCGGCCACCTCTTGGCGCTAGGGGGGGAGGGGGGGGGGGGGGGGGGGGGGGCACATATGTTTGCTACTTGAGGTCTTAAATGCTACTTAACCAATAAGGATAATTCTAGGAATTAAAAATTAAAGTTTGGCCTTTTATTGTGTGGTAAATTTTGGTCTTGAGTCATTAGGACACATCACTCCTTAAGTTCATCTTCTTGCTCTCTTCTCTTCCAAGAAAGCCGATCATCAAGAATGAGAAAAAAAGTGGAGTGGTCAGATTTTTTTGAGTGAAAATCAAGGAGAAAAAAATTGAAAACCAAGCTTAAATCCACTTCCAAGTTTAAGGTAAACCTATTCAAACCCTTAGCTTTTCATTTGAGTTTTTGTTCAATGATTTAGATGTATTTTCAGTTGGGTATGTATGAGCTTAAGCTCAATTATTTTTCATTCAATGGCTTAGTTTAAATTAGTATGTGCTTGATTTGGTTTAGGGTGAGCTAGATCTAAGTTTTGGTATGCTAAATCTAGGTTTTTGGCTTATATTTTGAAGCTATGCTTTAAATTATGTGCTTGTATGTGTATGTTTAGTAGTTGCTGATTATATGTCCCCACATGTCTAGGAAAGATTATGATATGCTTATGTTATGATTAATTTGGTTGTATGTTGAATTAGAATGAGAAAAATCAACTTAAAACCCTAAATTGGTAAAAATTGAACTATTTGGTAAAATGGTTGAACAAGTGTATGTTAATGGAAATTTTGCGTAAAACGCTGCATGTATGATGTAAGCTCACGGTTGCGACCCTTTGAGGTAGGGTGTGCGTTATTTCGCGTATCAAACGATTAAGAAACAAACTGCCAATTTTCGGACCAAACTGGGCAGTAATTGTAAAACGAAATTTTGAAGCCCTTAGAGGCAGATATTGGAAAAATTTAAAACTAAAAAGTTGTATAAAATTAAAAATCCTAGGGGGCTTCACGGACAGAATTTGAAAAATAAGCTCCGAAGGCTTCCATTTTCGTGAAAACCCGAGCCTGGCCAGTCCCAGACCCTATGCACGGCCAGGATTTTTCAATGAGGAAAATGAATAGGTTAATGGAAGAATTAGGTTTTGTGCAAAAAACGAAAGTTGCAGGACTTTAGGAGATCTACAATTTTCATGAAGAAAACTTTTTCAAATTCAAAGTAGATTTTAAAATAAAATTGAATCTCCAAACTGAGCAGGAAATAGGCAATCCTGCACAGGATTTTCAAAACGGTGCATGAGCAACAAATTCTTATACATGCACTGCTAACTGAAATTTTTGAACTGTTTTCTATGAACGATTTTCAAAACGTTACAGTTTTACTATCTTTACAAAATAATCAGTTTCAGTTTTATAAAAATGGTTTAAAAAAGGTTTTAAAGTATGTTAAGTAAGTTAAGAAATTGGTTAACTATGGTAAGACATATAGTAATCAGTTATATTACAAAAAATTATTATTAAACTAAGTATATTGAAAGTATACTTATAGTAACCAAATAGGTTACTAATTTTATATGCTAGGTTTTGAAACCAAGGTTACTTAGGATAACCAAATTTGATACTACTAATGGGTTTTGGTAACCCAATAGGATAGTAACCTAATTATGTTTGGGCTTATACCCAGGGTTACTAACAGTAACCAAAAAGGATATTATAACTAACCAAGATTTGTTTTAAGCAATCAAACATAATACGGATTGATTATTTTTTTAGGATAGGCGCCCTAAGGTTACATCTAGTAACCTAATACGATACCATGCTAGTAGGGGACATATAACTAGGGTAAATGTTGAATGTTGGTTAGGATACCAACATTTAATATAATAAAACTATGGTAAGATAGAATGATTCTTACGTCCTTTTTGGAAACAGGCAAGTAACCTATTGTTGCAATTCGTTGGAGCAACAAACCCTAGCGCTAGTATAACCTGTAAGTACAACTCCGCCTACAGCATAGGCTAATTATTTTTAGTGATTGCATGTTTTTAAATTTATGCACTTATGTATGTGATGCATATGATTATGTTTTATTATTGTGACATCATGAAGCATGTTTACTAATAATAATGTACATGATAAGAGTAAGATTAAGTTCAAGTAAGAAAATATTTTTAAGTAAGATATTAAGCAGTTTTAAATCGTGTCGTATCGACCTGCACTAGGTCAGGATTGGTTCATGGTTTGAGTTGGACAGGGTTGGCCGCCCCTACCATTCCATGACAGCGCGCCACGGTACGTACACTTAAGTTAAGGGCCCATAGTATGTTAAGTTAAGAAACAATAAGAAAGCATAATTGATTCATGCATTGATTAAGTTAAATTGTTTTTGCGGGTTAATAGTTGTACTTGCTGAGCGAAAGCTCACAACTTACGTTTATGCTGTAGGTAAGCTCCCTATGAGCAATTCTTGATACAAGATGGTGGGGTATGGCAGGGCTAACTGTGAAACTATGGGATGGAGACCGCTACGCGTTTTGTGTCAAATATATTTCCTTAGTACTAAGTTTAATTAATTGTATTCTAAATTAAGTTTAATACTTAAATACTCAAATAAATATGTTTATATATGGTTATAAGATATTATATGGTCGAGTTATCTTTATAATTGCAACAAAAGAAAAAAAAATATATTCCGTATTTTTTCGCTAGTCAAGTAAGTGTCAGTTTTTATGTAAGATAAGTACGGTAGCGGCCTACGTAAGGCGGGTCGTTACAGAGTTTGTATTAGAGCGGATTCCTGCCTTCCGGTTTCACAGTATGCCTGCCAGCGCCACAGTCATTGTAAGTTTTATATTATTTTAGTATGAATACTTATTATGTAACTATAATATGATAGCTTGTATAATATAGATTCGAGACTATGGACGATGACCGTGACGCCACACTAGTGTTCTACGGGATGCAACCTTTGTTGTTCGATGGGACTCAACGAACAGTATCGTTAGCGGGATGGTTGTACGATATGGAGTCGATTTTTGGGATTTGTCATATAGAGGCGCATCTCCAGGTTTTATTAGCCACTCGGTGTCTAGCTGTGGAGGCTAGAGTATGGTGGATGACCGAGGGAAAGCCGGTCATGCCAGGAGGTACATGGGCGGATTTTCGTATTTTGATTACCGCACGTTACGGACCGCCACCAGACGAGGACGCCAACATGCCTACTCGTGACCCTGAGATTTACAACGATATGTATCTTTCGCGTTTTCTTAGTTACGTTGCAGATTGGAGCGCCTACCCTAATGAGTCGATGGGCCATTATTGTCGACGGTTTCAGGAGGCCATGTTACCTCACATTCCACCGGCCATAAGAGACCCGTTGCTTCAGGCGTTATTTCTTATTCGGGAAGGGTTACCTCCCCACGTCAGGGCTTTTGTTCCGGAGCCTATAGCTGGGATGACATTAGAGGGTATGATAGAGATTATCATAGAGGTGGAGATTATAGTTTAGGGGATACAAGCTGCCGCCCCAGAGGAAGACCAGGTCGTTCCAATCCATGATGCGGATATTGAGGAGGCTGGAGCAGAGAACGATGTTATGGACCCCGCAGATATTCCCGAAGATCATCCGGAAGACCCTCCCGTTATAATCGTCGCGAGTGACGATGAGGAAGAAGACTTCGACGATCTTGAGGAGCCGGAGGAAGATCCCGAGGAGATTTTATTTGACCATGCTGATTGGGACGCGAACTCCGACGTTTCTTCCGACAGATAGATAGCGTAGACTCTATAGATCTAGGACGACTTTTTGTACTTATTCCTTTTGACATTAGGATTGTACATAGGATAGTTATGATGGTTAAGTGGTAGACACTTCCATCTTATTTTGACCTTGTATATATAGTAAGTAGTTTATGTATAGTATATGTACATAGTACTATCTAAGTAGGATATATATATATATTTTGTATATGTACAAAAGAACAAGTTTATATATGATACGTATGTGATGATGTTATGATATTATGATAACGCATTATTTACGAGAAGTTTATGAAAAAGTTATGATATGATAAGATGAAATCACGATGGATTTCTATATGACATTTTATGATATGATGTGATGTTATGGAAGGATGTTATACGATATGATATGAATGAAAGAAATGATGTTTAAAGTATGATAATATCTGTAACCAAATAGGAATTAGAAAATGGTACGTCCCCGCAAGCAAATAAACCTGAATCCGCAAGAGTCGGATCTTGCAAATGTTGTAGCTACTTTGCAACGACAATTGCTGGAACAGCAGCTGGAAACAAACTGGCTTAGAGAGCAGGTAACTCGTTTAAATCAGATACCTCAAACTAATGAAGAGCCACTTCAAGATAACCCTGTACCCCCAGTAGCACTACAGGTACCCGGGATTCGTCAAGGGGTTCCACGGAATGTAGAAGTCCCGTTAGTACCAGAAGGGATTCAAGCGAACCCACCCTTAGTTCGAGAAGACCTGTTATTCGAGCGGTTTAGACGAATGAAGGCACCTGAGTTTGAAGGAACTACCAACCCGTTAGAAGCCGACAACTGGTTAATTGATATCCAAGTGATTTTGGATTTTATGGGAATTACGGAATGGGAAAAAGTTCTCTATGCTTCATTTGCACTTAAGAAGGATGCTAGACATTGGTGGATGACGGTTCAAATGCGCAAAGATGTTGCAGCAATGAGTTGGCATGATTTTGTTGCGGAATTCAGAATGATGTACTACAATAGCGAAATTTTGGCAGCTCAACAAGACGAGTTCACTAGTATGAAACAGGGGTCGATGACAGTGCTAGAGGCTGTTAAGAAGTTTGAACAGTTAGCTTGCCTGTGCCCAGAACTTATACCGAACAAAACAGCAAAAGTTAGAAGAATGATGAAGATGTTTCGAACGGACATTGCCAAGCAAGTCAGTGCTGGCAGTAGCCCTCCAACCCAAGTATCTGACTGTATCAGCCGAGCAATAAGAGCCGAGTACTGGATTAACCAGGATAAGGAGGCAAGGGCTCAGATTTTCAAAGCCAAGAAAGAGGAGAAAGTGGTGGTGAAACAGTTTTAGCCCCGACAGAATCAAGAATCGTACCCGAAGGGTCAGTTCAATAATTCTGGCCAAAATTCCAAACAGTTCGGGAAGAACAAAAGAAAAGGGAATGCTATCGGCCAGGGTCATCAGAGGAACTACCCTCCAAAGAAAAATAACCGGGGGAATGAGAGTAATAGCAATGACTATCCAGTGTGCACGCAATGTGGAAAGAAGCACCTGGGAGTATGTAGATTGGGGACAAATGCCTGCTATCTTTGTGGAAAGGAAGGCCATTATGCGAGAAATTGCACCATGAACAGCCAGAACCAAAACCCTCAGTACCAGAATAGAAATGCGAGCAGTCAGCTGCATGCGGTTCAAGCAAAAATCGAAGGCGCTTCGATCACCCAAGGAAGATTAGAAGCTCCTGAACCCCAAACCAGGATTTATGCCTACACAAGGGGAGATGCTGAAGCTGGAACTTCCCATGTGGTGACAGGTCAGATTTCTATCGCCACCTATGATGCAATTGCCCTATTTGATTCTGGTGCCACCCATTTATTTGTGTCGATGGAGCTTGCCCAAAAATTAGGAAGAGGTGTGGTTAATTTAAAGCAACCCTTCAGAACCTCCCTTCCATCAGGAGAAATTTTGTTGTCCGATTCTTGGATGCAAAATGTTCCAATAATCATTTGTGGTAGAGAACTATATGTAGACCTCATCGTAATTAAGCTTCAAGATTACGATGTTATTCTAGGAATGGACTTCCTAAGTAAGTACAACACTAAGATTAATTGTCGAAAGCGTTGTGTTATGTTTAATCTGCGTGGTGAGGAAGAATTTAATTTCATCGGTCAGTCCCGAAATTCCTCAACTAGGCTAGTATCGGCATTGAAGGCATACAAAATGTTGGCTAGTGGATGTCAATGATATCTTGCTAACATGGTGGACAAAGAACAAGAGATGGAGTTAAAGCCGGAAGATGTTCCAATCATCAGGGATTATGTGGATGTCTTTCAAAACGATTTGCCAGGTATTCCTCCCGAGCGGGAAATTTCTTTCGAGATAGAATTATTGTCTGGAGCTGCACCAATATCAAAAGCACCTTACCGTATGGTCCCAGCTGAACTTAGGGAACTCCAAGTGCAGTTACAAGAACTGCTGGACAAAGGATTCATTCGACAAAGCCATTCCCCATGGGGAGCACCGGTTTTATTCGTCAAAAATAAGGATGGAACGTTGCAGATGTGCATCGATTATCGTGAGTTGAATAAGATTACGATTAAGAATAAGTATCCTCTCCCTAGAATAGATGATATTTTTGATCAACTTAGGGGAGTAGTAGTATTCTCGAAGGTGGACTTGCGATCGGGATACCATCAACTCAAAATCAAGGAGGTGGATATTTCTAAGACGGCTTTTCGAACCCATTACGGACATTATGAGTTTCTTGTCATGCCATTTGGACTGACCAATGCACCAGCTGCTTTTATGGATCTTATGAACCGAGTTTTAAAGAGTACCTAGACAAGTTTGTCATAGTTTTCATTGACGATATTTTGATCTACCCAAAATCCAGGAAGGAACACGAGCAACACCTCAGGATGGTTTTGGAGACGTTAAGACGGAATCAGCTCTACGCCAAATTCACAAAATGTGAATTTTGGTTGGAAAAAGTTCACTTCTTAGGTCATGTGGTTTTAAAGGAAGGAATTTCCGTTGATCCTGCTAAAGTAGAGGCGGTTAGTACGTGGCAAGCACCCAAAAACGTCACTGAGATACGAAGCTTTCTTGGGTTAGCTGGATACTACCGACGTTTCGTTGAAGGATTCTCCAAGATTGCAGCACCCCTTACGGCTCTTACACGGAAAAGGAAGAAATTTGAGTGGACACAGAAGTGTGAAGAAAACTTTCAAGAGCTTAAGAAGAAGCTTACTAGTGTTCCAGTGTTGATAATTCCTGATGTAGACACAGGAAATTTTGTTATTTACAGTGATGCTTCTAAGACAGGACTAGGGGCAGTCCTAATGCAAAATGGAAATGTGGTCGCATATGCCTCACGCCAATTGAAGGATCACGAACAGAACTATCCGACACATGATTTGGAGCTTACGGCGGTGGTTTTTGCTTTAAAGATCTGGAGACATTATTTGTATGGGAATAGATGTGAGATTTATACCGATCATCAAAGTCTCAAATACATCTTCACCCAAAAGGAGCTCAATATGAGACAGCGTAGATGGCTAGAACTCGTGAAGGATTATGATTGTGAAATCCTTTACCACCCTGGAAAAGCGAACAATGTAGCAGATGCTCTAAGCAGGAAATCATTTGGTATGCTGATGTCTCTTGGAACGATGCCTAAGCCACTTCAAAAGGAGATTTCTGATTTCGATATGGAGATGATAGTAGGGAAATTGGCTGTTCTGACTCTCCAGTCCAATCTCCTAGAATCCATTAAGCTTCATCAAGGGAAGGATTCCTTTCTACAAAAGGCGCAACTTTTTGGTGGAAAAAATAAAGAGTTTAAGACCTCTTCGAATGGGGTAATTCATTTCAAGGGAAGGATTTGCGTTCCTAACTTCGAGCTTTTAAAGAAACAGATAATCTCTGAAGCTCATGAGACGCCATATTCGATACATCCCAGAGCTACCAAGATGTACAAGGACCTCAGAGAAAACTATTGGTGGCCAAATATGAAGAATGAAATTACAGATTTTGTTTCAAAATGCCTAAATTGTCAGAAAGTTAAGGCTGAACACCGGCAACCTGGTGGAGATCTTCAGAAAATCGAGCTTCCAGAGTGGAAATGGGAGCAAACTACTATGGATTTTGTAGTTGGATTACCCAGGACCGCTAGTGGGAATGACATGATTTGGGTAATTGTAGATAGATTAACCAAATCAGCCCACTTTATTGCTATCAAAGCTACCTTTTCAGTAGAGAGACTAGCTGAAATTTACGTATCCCAAATTGTTAGGCTACATGGAGTGCCAAAATCTATCATTTCAGATCGTGATGGGCGTTTTACTTCTCGATTCTGGAAGAGTGTTCACACGGCTATGGGATCAAAACTGAAGTTCAGTACAGCTTTTCACCCTCAGACTGATGGACAATCGGAACGGACGATCCAGACGCTAAAAGATATGCTAAGGTCATGTGTTATGGATTTCAAAGGAAGCTGAGATCAGAAGCTACCTCTAATCGAATTTTCTTATAATAATAGTTATCACGCCTCAATTGGTATGGCTCCATTTGAAGCGTTATATGGACGAAAATGTCGATCTCCCATTCATTGGCAAGAAGTTGGACAGAACAGCTTCAAACTACGGACTTCATTAGAAAGACTTCAGAGGATATCAAGATGATCAAACAGAGCTCGACGTAGCTTTCAGTCGACATAAAAGTTATGCTGATAAACGTCGAAGACCCTTAGAATTCCAAGTTGGAGATTCTGTTTTTCTTAAGATTGCTCCTATGAAGGGAATTATGAGATTTGGTAAAAAGGAAAAGCTTAGTCCGAGATACCATTTGAAATCCTTGAGAAGATTGGAAAAGTAGCCTATAAGCTTGCCTTGCCGCCAGAATTAGCTTCTGTACATAATGTATTCCACGTTTCGATGCTGAAAAAGTATGTACCTGATTCTTCCCATGTGTTAAGTCAATAACCAATCGAAGTCCAAACGGATTTGACGTATGAAGAAAAGCCAGTTCGGATTCTAGATCGGGAAGAAAAGGTTTTAAGAAACAAAACCCTTCCTATGGTTAAAGTGTTATGGCGAAATCATAATATTGAAGAAGCAACGTGGGAATTAGAAGAGGACATGAAAAAGAATTATTCCAATTTGTTTTGATTTTCGGGGACGAAAATTTTTTTTTAGGAGGGTAAATTGTAATAACCAACATTTTTACAAATTTATGATTTCTTTTTTTTAGGAATCAAAAGTTTGTATTATGTATGTTAATATGAAATGCTTGACCTGATTTATCAGAATTATGATTTATGTACGATTTTATTCTGGTCAAAGTTTGATCAGAATAATCTAAGATACGTTTGAGTCAATATTGCAGTTTTTTTAACAGTATAAAATTATACTGTGAAAAATTATTATTACGGATAGCGAAGCCAAATTAGGTATGAGATTATTGTAGAAAAATCAAGCACAATATTTAGAGTAATAAGAACCAAGTAGTTTTTAGTTCTAAGAGAAATTTTTACGCAGTTCGGTTAAGTGTAAATAAATTCTGGACTGCAGTCCAGTAAAACAGTACTGCTATTAGTGAAAACAGTATTTGTAAAATCCTTATTAGTATGATTATGGACTGCATTAGGGGAGGAAAACCAAATGAAACCTTGTTAAGGGACACCTAACCTTGTAATGATTAAATTGGAATTAAATGAATTTTTGAAAATTTTAGAAAGTATTAGTATTGTTTAACTTGGATCTAACTTGGCCAACAAGCCACACTATGTGGCCGGCCACCTCTTGGCTCTAGGGGGGGGGGGCACATATGTTTGCTACTTGAAGTCTTAAATGCTACTTAACCAATAAGGATAATTCTAGGAATTAAAAATTAAAGTTTGACCTTTTATTGTGTGGTAAATTTTGGTCTTGAGTCATTAGGACACATCACTCCTTTAGTTCATCTTCTTGCTCTCTTCTCTTCTAAGAAAGCCGACCATCAAGAGTGAGAAAAAAAGTGGAGTGGTCAGATTTTTTTGAGTGAAAATCAAGGAGAAAAAAATTGAAAACCAAGCTTAAATCCACTTCCAAGTTTAAGTTAAACCTATTCAAACCCTTAGCTTTTCATTTGAGTTTTTGTTCAATGATTTAGATGTATTTTCAGTTGGGTATGTATGAGCTTAAGCTCAATTATTTTTCATTCAATGGCTTAGTTTAAATTAGTATGTGCTTGATTTGGTTTAGGGTGAGCTAGATCTAAGTTTTGGTATGCTAAATCTAGGTTTTTGGCTTATATTTTGAAGCTATGCTTTAAATTATGTGCTTGTATGTGTATGTTTAGTAGTTGCTGATTATATGTCCCCACATGTCTAGGAAAGATTATGATATGCTTATGTTATGATTAATTTGGTTGTATGTTGAATTAGAATGAGAAAAATCAACTTAAAACCCTAAATTGGTAAAAATTGAACTATTTGGTAAAATGGTTGAACAAGTGTATGTTAATGGAAATTTTGCGTAAAACGCTGCATGTATAATTGTAAAATGAAATTTTGAAGCCCTTAGAGGCAGATATTGGAAAAAGTTAAAACTACAAGTTGTAGAAAATTAAAAATCCTAGGGGGCACCGCGGACAGAATTTGAAAAATAAGCTCCAAAGGCTTCCATTTTCGTGAAAACCCGAGCCTGGCCAGTCCCAGACCCTATGCACGGCCAGGATTTTTCAATGAGGAAAATGAACAGGTTAATGGAAGAATTAGGTTTTGTGCAAAACACAAAAGTTGCAGGACTTTAGGAGATCTACAACTTTCATGAAGAAAAAATTTTTCAAATTCAAAGTATATTTTAAAATAAAACTGAATCTCCAGCGACGCAACTTGCAGACGATGATTGATACTGTTCGATGTCCAATACAGGAAGGTTATGTACAATGCGGTTATTTTGTAAGTTACCTTTTATGCGAGAAATAACCTTCACTGTTGATGGACAAGCCGGCCTTCAAACCAAGGATTTTTATACTGATGCAGACATGAGTTTGGTTAAGCAAGAGTGGGCTACATTTGTCATGCGGTTTATACAATATTGACTAAAAACAATATATAAATTTTGTACTCTCGTTATATTAATTGTTGTACATTGTGATCCAGGTAATTACAGTTTATTTATGAAAATATTATTGGCTGTGTAATAATGGATAGCACACAGGATTTGCCACCCGTGGGAAATGAAACGAATTCGTAAATTTTTTTTTTCATTGTTACATACCACGACGGTTTCATTGAGAAACCGTAGTGGTAGCCCCGACTACCACGACGGTTTTTTTATGTAAAACCGTCGTGGTATGGTCTTAAATGTCTTCAATTTGACCATATTTTTGTCTATTACACGAAGGTTAAAAAACCGTCGTGGAATCTTAAAATATTCCACGACCCCTGGATTCCACGACGGTTAAAAAACCGTCGTGCAAGTGTTATCACGACGGTTAAAAATCCTCGTGGAATCCACATTCTGTAGTAGTGGCCATTGTTTTGGTGTTTGTTTCAAGCCATACAAAGACTTAACCAATTTATAGATTGTCCTTCCTATTCACATGCAAAGAGCGAATAGGTTAGAAAATTTGGACTAAAAGATTCCATAATCGTGTTTCTGTATATATCAGGGATTTTTGAATCATACATAAGAAACCGATAAGCACTTATGTGCATAGCTAATGAAGATGCAATCAATCATTTTCAGACCTATTTTTACTTTCTTTAGTGTAGGTATGGCCACTTTAGCAAGACACCCCTACACTCGTAAATATTTGTAGGAAGGCTTTCTTTCTTTCCATAACTCATATGAGGTCTTGTCTTCTTTTTTTCATATCACCTTATTTAAAAGGTAATTTGAAGACAAAATGCCTTCCCCCAACATGTTTTGAGGTAAGTTAAAACTTATTATCATTGCATTCATCATATCATTGAAGGTACGATTTTTCCATTTAGCCACACCATTTGACTAAGTTGAATAAGGAGGCGTAACCTTGTGAATGATTCCATATTGTGCATAAAATTCACCAAATGGTACCTTATATTCACCACAACGGTCACTTCTTAACACCTTAATCTTTCTGTTATGTTGATTCTCAACTTCCTTTTTATAGAGAGCAAATTTCTCTATAGCATTGTCATTGACCTAAGGACGAGGTCACGCCTTGGCTAATGACTTTAGGGTTAATTTGCTAATTAATTCTAATCAAGGTGATTAAAAACCTTATCTACACTACTACAAAAGATAGATTACACGACGGAGATTACACGACGGTTCCTTGGGACCGTCGTGTAAAATCCACTTTACACGACGGTTCCTATTTTACACGATGGTTCCAAGAAACCGTCGTGTAAAGACACACTTTACACGACGGTTCCTTAGGACCGTCGTGTAATCCGCCCCTCGAGGGAGGATTACACGACGGTCCCGGGGGACCGTCGTGTAATCCCTCCCTCGGGGGGACATTACACGACGGTCCCGTGGGACCGTCGTGTAATCCGCCACATTACACGACGGTCCCGGGGGACCGTCGTGTAATCCCTCCCGACGGGGGGGACATTACACGACGGTCCCGTGGGACCGTCGTGTAATCCGCCACATTACACGACGGTCCCCCGGGACCGTCGCGTAATCCCTCCCGACGGGGGGGACATTACACGACGGTCCCGTGGGACCGTCGTGTAATCCGCCACATTACACGACGGTGACGAGGGACCGTCGTGTAATCCCTCCCTCGGGGGGACATTACACGACGGTCTCCCGGGACCGTCGTGTAATCCCTCCCTCGGGGGACATTACACGACGATCCCCCGGGACCGTCGTGTAATCCCTCCCTCGGGGGACATTACACGACGATCCCCCGGGACCGTCGTGTAATCCGCCCCTCGGGGGGACATTACACGACGGTCCCCTGGGACTGTCGTGTAATCCCCGGTATTACACGACGGTTCTAAATAGACCGTCGTGTAATCGTCTAAAAATTTTAAAAATTTTCAAATTTAATTTTTCAAAATCCGTACGCCAAAACCCATAACTTAAATACAATTTCCTCCTCGTTTCTCTTCATCTCCGCACGAATTTCTTAAGTTCTCTCTTCACACTCTCTACATTTCTCAAGTACCCACATCCTTCACCAACCCGTTGCCACCACCCTTTTAGAATCCGGTCAAGCCGCTGTTGTCGAAGTTGCCTCCCTCTTCGTGTGGCCGTGCATATTCTTTTTAAAAGAAAAGCAAGGTGACTTCGTATATAAACTAAAACACATTTGCTCTCTTGTATTGTTGTTTTCCTTTAAATATCCATTTTTGAACATGAATGTTTTTGTTTGTAATGTTGCTTTTTGTAGATGAATGGTTTGTGATTGGTTTTGGCACTTTACACACATTTTTCAACATAAATTTTTTGCGCCCACAACATACTCGATGAAATGCCTGAATGAGTTTTTCTTTTATTTAATCTTAATTATATACATCTTAATTAGTTTGAACTTTATCAATTTACTAGGGCCCTAACGGATTGGAAGATTATGACCGGAGAAGGGATTAGAAGAAGGAGACGAGACTGTAAAACAAAAATCTCGAACCATCCTTGTCCTCTCCAAGAGGGAAGTGTTGAATGTGGTTATTTTATTTTAGGTTTTATGAGGGACATAGTGTTGAATGGAATTGATGTACTTGAAAGTAAATAATTTTTTGCTTCTGAGGATTTGAATTTGATTAGGGGAGAATGGGCTAGCCATGTAATGCAATTCATTAATTATGATATGTGAACTTGTAATGTAAAAATTGATATGTAATTTTACTTTGATCATTGAAGTTACCATCTTGGATCGTGTATTGGATAACATACAGGTTAGGCCAGCCGTGAGAAATCACCAAAAAACCATAATTTTTTTTTTAATAAAAGAGACATTACACGACGGTTCGGCCAAGTACCGTCGTGTAATGTCCGCATTACACGATGGTTCGGCCATGTACCGTCGTGTAATGTCCGTACCGTCGTGTAATGTCTCTATATTACTTGTATCTACTACGGTGTACCTTATTTCGACAACGGTTTTTAACCGTCGTGTAACATTGAGATACCACGACAGTTCAATAACCGTCGTGTTATCTTCCACGACACTGGATTACACGACGGTTGGGTAGCCGTCGTGTAAACTTTACACGACGGTAAAAAACCGTCGTGTAATCCATAATTTTTACTAGTGCTAATAAGCTTTTTCTTAGCAATTGATCTATTGATACTTATCCAGTTGTAATCATTGGATCAAAAATTCCTATTTTCTTGAAAAAAATAATTGAAGATAATTCTAGATATTATCATCAACAGGTGAATTCTTGGACTGCTAATTTAACATAACAATATTTTCCTTTTCTTCTACTAGCACAACTCCCAAGGTCCTCTACTACTAAAAAGTTAATCAGTATAATTTATATATGTTACAAAACTTGTCCACTAAATTTTTGGACTGAAAAAGATAAACAATCTAAATCTTATATGTTGTAAAATTTGGTCTCTAAGTTTTTGTATTGATAAAGTAACTCAATAAAAAAATATTATCTGTCATCTAAACTTATCTACTAAGTTCACATATTGAAAAAATAACTTAGTAAAAATCTTATTTGGCATCAAGACTTATCAACTAAGTTCTCATACTGAAAAATGTAATCTGTCTAAATTTTATATATTTAAAGTTAGATAGTCTAACTCAGTAAAAATCTTATTTGACATCAAGACTTATACACTAAGTTCTCATACTGAAAAAGGTAATTTGTATAAATTTTATATGTAAAAAGTTAGATAGTCTAATTTTCATCTGATTAAAAAATTGATGTCAAATCCTTGATACTGCATTTTTATATGCAAAAAAATCACGTCTTGAAAAACTTTAAGACGGCTAATTCTCATACTGCTAAAACTGTTGAAATACTGTATTTGGTGATTTGACAACTTATCTACAGTTACATCAATTAGTCACTTTTTACTATTCACACTTTTTGAATAATTTTAGTGACCATATACTAAATACTAAGTGACAAAATTAATTATTTTCATACCATAAAAATTCATTTTATAACTTTTGGTTAAAATTATAACCTAAACTTCAATTTACATAAGGAATTAAGATGAATTAATTTATTAATTCACAATAATTTCTTATAAAAAATTTGGGTATCACAGTCTCAACTTTTTTATACAATCATTTTACAATTATTTTTATTATTTATAAATTATTTAGCTATTATAACTTTGGTTTTACGAAGTTCAAAACTTAGAAATTGCATATTATAAATTAAAGAACAAAGCTTCAAGTATGTTATTTTTCTTAAACTCTTATAACAAATATAATATTAATATTGCCATACATATTAAATTAAGATGGTCTACCGACGATTTGTGTACCACATTAGAAACCAACAACAAAGCAATAAATTAAAATCCATGATGCACAAAACATAATTAGTAGCACTGTTTTCAAATTACTTCATATACTAAAGGAGTGTTGCCTTTCACTGTTCAGTGAATAGCGATTTTTTTTTTTTTTTTACTTTTACTTTTGCTGCTTTGCTGTAGTAAATGATTGCAATATTTCATTGTTTAATGAACAGTGATTTTTTTTATTTGCTACAGTAATGCACAGTAGCTACTTTTTCTATATTAAACTGACGGTTTTGTCCTCACATATTTTACTGTTTTGTCTATAGTGCAGAGAATTTTTTACCTCTCTGATTAAAGTTGGTTTTCCTTCATCTACAGTGAGTTGACATTTTTACCCCTATTATGCAGAAATTACCGGCTGCCCACATAGTATAATTACCGTTTTATGCCTCTTTTTTAGTTCATTTTCTTTTACCTACAATGTGTTACCGGTTTTACCCTTATTTAGAGTTTGTTTTTTTTTCTTAATATTATTTTTGCCTTTTTTTTTTTACCCTAAATTTTAGACATTACATTCTGATATATTGTTATATTGTGTTTTTGCTCACTTTGCCTTGTTTTGATTTTTAAACGATTTTTACTTTAAATTTTTTACCTTTGTTTCGGATTTTTTTTTTCAGAAAATTTTTTTTTTGTGTCTTTTTTGTTTCTTTTGTTCTTTTTTTAAGGATTCTGCATGCAATTTTTTTTTTTTTCGGGTCTATTTTGTTTGTTTTGTTTTATATTTTAAAAATCATTTTTTTTTAGTTTTTGCATGTATATAAGCTAATAATTTTTTTATTTTTTTTAAAAACAGTAAAAAAAGGAGAAATTGGAATATAGCTTTTATTTTGTTATAATTTTTTTGTTAGAGTTAGTTTTTTCCGGTTCTTTTGAATCTAAAGATTTTTGTTCTTTTTTTCTGCTTTATTTTTGTTTTAATTTTTTTCTTTAAATGAGTATGACTACAGAAATGTTTTTTCTTTTTTGCTTTTGTTTTCATTTTTATTATTGTTAGTACTATTGTCATTTTGATTTTACATCTTCACTGTTGGGAGAGATTTTGGAAAGAATTATACTTATTATAATTATAATATTTATCTTAACCAACTGTTTTTATCATATAATACTCAGTTTTATTTTTTTTTCTTCCCTCCCCGTGTAATGCACGGGTATTAAACTCGTGTACTAGCTAAAATCATTGTATGACTATATTCAACAGATTACTCGACTAACAATTTCTCTCTCTATTTTTTTTGGGGTGGGGGTGGGGTGGGGTTTAGAATAATGATTTATTTTCGCTTTTGCTATATATATATTAATTTGTTGTTGATTTTTTTTATATAAGCAGAATAATATTTAAAAATTTTTAATAAAAAGATTTTAAAATCCTAAGACCAAAATAAGAACAAACAAAACTAGAAAAAAAACAAAAAAACAAAAAAAAAAAAAATCAAAAACAAAACAAAAACAAAACAAAGAAAGAAATAAAAAGCAACAAATTGTTGCATTGACCATTCGGCTAGTAAAATTGTTTCTTATGAGGGGGTCCTAGTCCTATGTTCTGCCTTTCCAATTCCGTCATTTTTATTTTCAGCCAGCTGACGTGGATGGTTGTATTTAGCTGATTAATTCTTATTAGATCTTCCTATTGCTGGAAGATGTTTTAGGTGGCGTTTATTCTAATCATTTTATCAAATAAGACATGTTCCATCTAGATAGTTTTTTAAAATATGTTTTTGATTTTTTTTCATCTCAAATACTCTATTTGAATTGTCCATTTTAAAATGGAGTCCAGATGAAAATAAATCTCATCTCAAATATATCTCACATTTATAATAATGTTATATGGTGTCTAGATGTCCATTTCATATATGGTTTTCATATTGAGTTGTTTCTAATTTGAAATTTTTTCTATTTCAAATGATAATTTTCAACAACTATCCAAATATAAATTCAAATGTTTCCATCTAAATGTTCTTTTCTAAATCTTACATCCAAACGTCTATTCAAATGACAATCCAAATGTTCAGAACCCAGATATTTTCATCAACATGTTTCCCCAAATGCACCCTTAACCTTTTCGGAATCAAAATTATTAAAAAAAAATGAATTGATGAGAGAGATAACCAGGACTTAACCCTAGTTTACATGTGTGTATTACACTCAGCAGATATGGAGCAGTGTAACTAATTTAGTTGGCCACCACATATTTCAGCAAGAAGAGAAGTCTTTCGTGCTTTGTTATACAAAGAGTTTTATGGATATTTCTGGACAAAATAGTTTTCCATAAGTAACAAAAGAACTTGGTTCTAGAACTTGTTAAGCCCCAAACTTGATTAGAAAGATGTTGCCTGAAATGGATAAAGCTGCTAGAATACACATGCGTTCATGGGCTAGTCTCGGCATTGTAGATGTCAAAGAAGAAGCCTCGAATGTAAAGTATTTCTTAACTTGTTGCCTTCTGCAATATATTTTAAGATTCTATCCGTATGTGTTTTGTGTGTATGTATGTACGTAAATATGTGGTCATAAGATATCCCTGATATCAGTTCTCTTCTTTCTTAACTTAATTTTTTTTATTTTTTTATTTATTTTTTATTTTATTTTAAATGTAGTCGTTAAGAAAGTTATTTTGCATGCTTCAACATAATTTATGATTCACGTTTCTTTTTTGTGTGTATATCAGTGGCAGAGGTAGAAAAAATTTTCAGGGTGGCATGAATTAAGCAAAACACTTAAACCAAAACTACAATGGTAAAATCTTTTGCCGTTGTTTATCAATTTCTCTCTTCGTCCCCCCCCCCCCCCCGGGGGATAAAAAGGACTAAGTTCTTAATAGAGTATAGTTTAATTTTAAGGTTAAATTCAAAAAGTTGTGAATTTATATACTAGTATAATTTATTTTGATTTACTTAAGATATGAAATTTAAAATTTAAATGTCAGTACCCAAAACTAAAAAATTTGGTGAAATTGGTTCTTTAAGAAAAAAAATATTCAAAAAAGATTCGGGGGACAAATAAAGGAAATAATTGTAAAATACTTTTTCATAAAGGAAAAAACTATACAGAACAATCAATTTTGAGGGTTAAAATGAAACTAAAGTTTTGTGCTTGGGAAATTATGTTGACACTCCATTCTTTCCTTGAGGGTTTTTTTTTTTAATTATTATTTTTATTTTACATTTTGTAAAAATTTAGAAAGTTCTCAAGGTAAAAGTTAAGTTGTTAATAAGTGATAAGTTTAAAATGATAACAATATTATACACCTTTTACATGACATGAGTATACTTTTGCACGCCCAAACATGTATGTGTTGCTTCACCATGATCAATAGACTATTTCCGGAATTTTCAAATTCGAACAATATCTAAATCCAACAACATCACGACTCTTTTTTTTTTCATAATTTTTTATAAGATTTTATATTTCATTTCGTTTGTTGTTTCTCCTCTTTTGTTGATGGGTTTCTCATGAATACGTCCACTCCAAACTCATTTTGGCAAAAATTTTGGAAAAATTATTTGCATCACTACAAGTGGTAAAGCCACATTTGGTGCCCTATTCATATTTTAAAATTTTAGTTTTTTTCTCTTAATTTTTTCAAATAAATTTTTATTGTGCCCCTAGTATATAACTGAAATATTGCTATGCATCGAATACAAATTTATAATTAAACTTTTTGCATGTATTCCATTAAAAAAAGTTTCTAAATACCCGCATACAAAATGAATAGAGGTGTGAAAGGGAGATTAACTTGAAAGTTTGGTTGTTTGAGGGATGACTATATTCATTATCACACTTCCCAAAAAAAAAAAAAAATGCGGACGAATATTGTATTTGAAAAGAAAATGGGTTTTCAGACTTAAGTCTCCGTTTGGTGTTACGGTTGGAGTTAAAATTTTTAAATTGAAGTTAATTGACTTTTTAAAAATTAATTATAATTTTTATTGACTTTTTAGAAAAATACAAAGCTGAAATGAAAAATTTAAGTTTGAGTTGAATCACCAAACAGAGCATTAAAGTTGAAACTAATTTCAGTTTAAACTTGTATGTGGTTCGTCAGTTGGAGATGAAAATTTTAAGTTGAAATTAATTGATTTTTTAAAAACTAATTATAAATTTTATTGATTTTTTTAAAAAAGATAAAAACTAAGATAAATAAGTATAATTTAATTGGTGTTAAACTCAAACTCCAAACAAAGCTTAAGTTTGTTTTGTTTATGTGATGGGTTGTTTTTGTTTTGTTTTATTTTTTGTTTGGCTTGCCATGGAAGCTAGATTATTATTTTCTCTATTTTGTTTTTTTTTAAGATATAAATTGGATTGTAGTCTTTGGTTTCTTTGTTTTTTTTTAAGATATAAACTTGGCCGCCCATGTTTCCTTCTTTGCTTCTTTGACATGCTTCTTTACTCATTCATCCTCAGCCACAACTCACAAGATGCCATCGAAAATAAAGTACAAGTTGAACTCCAACCACCCTACTCCCTAAAACTCCAAAATAGAGTCGCAAACAGTACTGTACGTCAGATTTGGTGCAGTACTGTTGAAGATAGCACATCGCTCTCTACTTTATTAGTTTTTTGCTTTATGGTTTAGTAATAAAAAAATTAAAGAAAAAGATTAATTGCAATAAAATATAATAGAACAGAATATAAAGGGAATATTCCTGTTAGAGTAAGGCTTGTTTAGTGTTTCATTTTATCTTTAACTAAACTGTATTTTTTCGATTGACTTTTTATCTTTTTCTAAAAAATTAATAAAAATTATAATTATTAATTCTAATTTAAAAATTTTAATTTCAATTGACGATCCAAATGGAAGCTAAAAAATTGAATTAAACCATGAAAACTTTGAACATTTATAATCTGGCTACATCGTAGCCCTAGAAAAAACAAATTTAGTTCATAATGAAATTAAACAAAATCCTAATTAAAGTTCTAAACATGATAAGAAAAGGAAAGGAACTAGTTTATGAATCGGAATTGTCGCGATTCGTCTCTGGAGTTGCTACTTTTTTTCTCCAAATCACCAATTGCTCTCTTCTTCTTCACAACTCCTTTCTTTCGTGCTGAACCCTTCCTTGGGAGCCCTAAAAGGATTCTATTCATAGTCGTCGCCCGAAAGATCTCCTTTTCGAATCAACAAATTCGGGAAATTACGAACAATCCCGATCTGATGCCTAAACCTTTTTTTTTTTTTTTTTTTTTTTTTTTTTTTTTTTTCAGAGCCTAGGCACAAAACTGCTGTATGCATGACCATGATCTGTGCCTAGGCACAAAATTTTTAGTGCCTAGGCACAAAATTACGTAGATGGAAATCTCTTTCGGCGTCCATGTACTTTTGAAACAACACCTAGGCCTTAAGCTCTCGGGTTTTTGTACTGGAAAATTCAATTCAAGCGCCCATGCGCCCAGAAAATTGATGCATAGGCACCCATGCGCTTCAAAACGCACAAACTTCACATCAAAATATGTCAAGTGCTTCATTTGCACCGAAAAAGAACCAAACCCACCCACCTTTTTACCTAAATCCTATAAAAGAGAATAAAATGAATTGAAAGAACCTAAAAACAAATTGAAAACTAACAAAATAATAAGTTAAAAGTACCCAATTAATTAGTATAAAACTAACTTGTCAGAAAGCTACTCAAATTAGAAGTCTCTTTTTAAATGAAACCCCAAAATAATCTCCAATTTAATGCATGCAATCATACTCGAATTTTACCATAATAGAAACTGCCAATTTGTAGATTATGTAAACCAAGTCAAATACACTCTGCTACATCAGCTTTCAGAACAAGTAACTTATCCTAACTTCTAAAAAAAACAGCTAGCCATATCTTTAAAATAAGTAAGTTACCAAACTTCCTAAAGCTAGCTAACAAAATTTTGTTTTTGCTTTTTCTAACAAATTGCCATAAATGCCAACATACAAAAAACCTAACATAAATCTTCCATTGCATGCAGATGATATTTGAATATTTTGCAAAGAAGCTCATTAGTTACGATGAAACACAGGCTTCAAAGAAACTCAAGGACAACTACAATGTTTTTTTAGACGGACTTATATCGTTTCCTTTGAACATCCCAGGAACTGCTTATCATTCATGTTTACAAGTACGTATTTAAAATTATTTGGAAAAAAAAAAAGTATTTCTTACATAATGTGCCATGTTATATAGTTAATTTTGGACTGTCAACCATTTTATAAACAATCGGCGAAGTTACATTCACTCACATTTTAAAATTTTAAATTTTACTCTTTTTTTTTTTTGGTAAATTTTAAATGTCTCTACTAATTTTAATTCTATCATGTTTATGAGAAATATTATATATATATATATATATATATTCCCCGAGACTAAATTGTCAGTATATTTAATATGTCCCATTTTAAAATAAAATGTGATACTGAATTTTTCTTGATTTCATCACTGTTTAAAATTAGGGTCGGAAGAATGCAATAAAAGTGATCAAATATATCTTCGAAAAGTGGAAAGCGTAGAACGTGAATCCACTACTACAAATATGGGATTCCACGACGGTACATCAACGACCGTTTTCTTAAAAAACCGTCGTGTAAAATTCGCAAAAACACGGAGCGGAAATTTTTTTACGAAAACCGTCGTGGAAAGGCAAGATTCCACGATGGTTTTAAAAGACCGTCGTGGAAGCGGTCATGCTTCCACGACGGTTTGTGTAAACCGTCGTGGAAGCACGGCGCTTCCACGACGGTTTAAAAGGACCGTCGTGGAAACGGCCGTGCTTCCACGACGGTCTTAAAAGACCGTCGTGGAAGCATCCGTGCTTCCACGACGGTTTGTGAAGACCGTCGTGGAAGCACGGCCGCTTCGACGACGGTTTACACAAACCCGGTCGTGGATTTCCGATCTTCCACGACCGTTTTTTAGAAACCGTCGTGGAAAATTCACGAAAAAACTAGATAAAACACCGAGAGTCTATTGTTGCCGTCAAAATATTTCACAACAGCTAGAAATCATCCAGATATTAAAGTCAGATCGCTCCGAATACAGGCAGTACACCGTGTGGACGTCACCGCCATCATCTATATATCCATCATTATAATTTATCTGTAAGTGATAACTAATTATTGATTGACTTGTTATTGTTGTATTATTGATGATTTGTAGATATTATTTTATAAATTAAGGTGTTTTTTGTTTTATATATATGTTTTGGGATCGATTTAAAGTTAAATTGTGCAATGGGTAGTAATAAATTAATTAAGTGATCAAAAGTAATGTATGTTTCCCTCCGGTATTTATACCTTAATTTATTATGGATTTAGATGGTTTTGTATTTTAATAATTTTTGTTATGTTCTTAATTCGATTTTCAGATGTTGAAAAATCGATTAATGGGCCGTTGTTAATTAATAATGAAAATTATATATATGCATGCTACATTAAATAGATTAGTCGACCTTCTAATAAATTATTTAATTTTAATTTTTCTATTTAGGAGTTGCAAATCATGGATAGGAAATGGATGTGGTTTGATAGATTGTCTAAAGCATATGAAGCTGGTGTTGAAGAATTTTTGTCATTTGCCAAAGCTCACATAGAAGATGATAAGATTCCGTGCCCATGTCAAGTTTGTGGTAATCATAGATCTCATTCCATTGATGATGTTAGAGGGCATTTGCGCGCTTATGGGATTATTTGTTCTTACCAAACTTGGTATTTACATGGCGAAGCTTTTTTCGATATTAACTCTACATCGACGAGCACTAAAGGTAAAGAGCCTATTGTTGAGGAAGACGTTGGTGATAATATGTTCAATATGGTAAATGATTTGGAAGAGAACTTTGTGCACCGTCCGGAGTTATTTGAGGCAATGATTAATGATGCCGAAACGCCCTTGTATGTCGGGTGTACAAAATATACGAAATTAGGAGCATTGGTTAAATTATGGAATATGAAAGCGTCGGGAGGGTGGACGAATTCTAGTTTCACGACACTTTTAGAATTTCTAAACGATGTTCTACCGGAGGATAACAAATTGCCACCTAGTATGTACGAGGCGAAGAAGACGTTGAGCACTTTGGGAATGGAATATGAAAAGATACATGCTTGTCCAAATGATTGCGTCCTTTACCGGAAAGAATATGAAAATTTACATGAATGTCCGGTTTGTAACGAGTCAAGGTGGAAGAAGGGTAAGATGCCATCGAATGGTAGAAAAGGAGTGCCGGTTAAGGTGTTATGGTACATTCCACCGGCTCCACGTTTGCGTCGTTTATTCCGCAATGCCGAGCATGCTAAAAATTTGACATGGCACCATGATAAACGTGTTGATGATGGCAAACTTAGGCATCCGGCCGACGCACCACAATGGAAGACCTTTGACGACAATCATCCAGATTTCAGTGCAGAACCAAGGAATTTACGTCTCGGTTTGTCGACGGACAGAATGAACCCACACAGTAACATGAGTAGTCGGCATAGTACCTGGCCAGTCATACTTGTCAACTACAATCTCCCACCAGAATTGTGCATGAAGCGGAAGTTCTTGATGTTGACGTTATTGATCTCAGGGCCGCAACAACCGGGGAATGACATTGACGTGTATTTGGCACCATTAATCGATGACCTCAAAAGCTTGTGGGAAGACGGTTTACAAGTTAAAGATTCTCACCGTCAAGATACGTTCAATTTTCGTGCAATGTTGATTTGGTCAATTAACGACTTTCCTGCACTTGGCAACCTATCTGGTTATCCTGTGAAGAGTTCAATCGGTTGTCCAGTTTGCATGAAGGAAACATCTTCCATCCGGTTGAAAAATGGTAAGAAAACCGTTTACCTTGGTCACATGAGATTCTTGCCAAAAAATCATCGATACCGCAAACAAAAAAAGGCTTTTGATGGTAATGCCGAAGAAAGAACCGCTCCTCGGATTTTGTCTGGCGAAGATGTATTTGAGATGGTTAAAGATGTGAAAGTAGTTTTGGGAAAGAGAAAACGTAAGGTTCCAGTTGGCGATGGACCTTAGAAGAATAAGTCAATTTTTTACGAACTTCCATATTGGAAGTCACTTTACATTCGTCATTGCTTAGATGTTATGCATATTGAGAAAAATGTTTGTGAATCGATAGTGAGCACGTTGCTTGACATTCCAAACAAAACTAAAGACGGTGAAAAAGCACGGTTGGATCTTGCAGAGATGAAGATTAGGCCAAATTTGCTCCCTGAGAAAAGATCGAACGGCACATACTTACCTCCGGCAAAGCACACATTATCGAGACAAGAGAAGAGAAAGCTTTGTGAATGGCTTGCGTCCGTGAAAGTGCCAAGTGGGTACTCTTCCAACTTCAAAAGGTTGGTGTCGATGAAGGATTTGAGGCTCATTGGAATGAAAACACATGATTGTCATATCTTGATGCAACAATTATTACCTCTTGCATTGCGGGGAGTTTTAACAAAAGATGTGCGATATGCAATTACGAAATTATGCTCATTTTTCAATTCAATATGCTCGAAGGTAATTGATCCACTGATGCTTGATCCGCTGCAATCGGAATTGGTGATGACATTGTGCATGCTTGAGAAGTATTTCCCACCAGCCTTTTTTGATATCATGATCCACCTAACGGTGCACTTAGTTCGGGAAGTTAAACTATGTGGACCGGTCCATTTGAGGTGGATGTATCCTTTCGAAAGGTACATGAAGGTTTTGAAGGGTTATGTGAAGAACCGAAATAGGCCGGAGGGATGTATAGTGGAAAACTACATAGCCGAGGAGTCAGTTGAATTTTGCTCCGAGTATTTGTCTAACACGGACCCAATAGGGTTGCCAACGAGCGCGCAAGTTACGTCGAAAGGACTATCCGTGGGCGTTCATTCACCAGTAAATCGAGATGAATGGGAAAAGGCTTGTCTGTACGTTTTGCACAATGCTAAGGAAGTGGAGCCTTTCATTGAAGTTCACATGACGGAATTAAGAGTTGCGAATCCGAGGAAAACCAGATCTGAGAAGTGGATTCAAGATGAGCACAACCGGACATTTCGGGAGTGGCTAAGAAAACATTTGCATATGAAGGCCGGCTTTTCCCAAGAGTTAATGAAGCTAGCAAGAGGACCGTCATCGATAGTCACACGATATACATCGTACCTTGTCAATGGCTACTCCTTCTACACTCGCGAGAGAGATGAGAAGCATACCGTCCAAAATAGTGGTGTCAGTCTCCGTGCCGAGTCTATGCATATTTCATCCGCAAAGGACAAGAACCCGGTATACGGTAGCATGAACTACTTTGGGTTCATTGACGATATTTGGGAACTAGATTATTGCGGCTTGCGGATAGCACTTTTTAAATGCAATTGGGCTGATAATAATTTTGTTAAGATTGATAGGGACGGCGTGACGGTTGTGGACTTTAGGCGTTTGGGCTACAAAAATGATCCTTTCATTATGGCATCGCAAGCGGTACAGGTCTTTTACACAACGGATCCTGACAATTTAGATTTATCTTTAGTTGTGCAAATGAAGAAAAAAAAGCACGAGGATGAACAAGAAGATGTTGAAGATTGCACCGACATTCCATCTTTCACAAGCGGATTGCCACCAGTCGAGGAGATTGATGATTTGGACGATGATACCTCACACTTGCTTCGTTTAGATGTCGAGTGGGCACGAGTTGAGAAGACCAAAAAGAAAAAAAAAAAACTTGACAGTTTCTTTTTCGTTGTATATAATTCATGTAAAAGTTGTTAAATACAAAAATGTTAATTGTGCACATGTACAATATATTAAATATTTATATATCTGCCCACTATACATGTGTGAATTAATAGAAGAACAGGAGTTATTGATGTGGGCTGGCGCATAACACATAGGTGTGCCCGCCTGTAGGATTATAGGTGGACAAAAGTTTATCTAATATATTATTTTCGACGTAACCACGACGGTTTTCCACAAAAACCGTCGTGGTTTCTCACATACCACAACGGTTTTATACGAAAACCGTCGTGGTATCATATTAAAAAACTTTTTTAAAAAAATTATTTTTTATTGTAAAAACTAAAAAAACTAAAAATTATTTTTTTTTGTTTTTTAAATAAGAATTTTAATGAAACCACGACGGTTTTATGGGAAACCGTCGTGGTTTCATGTTGAAACCACGACGGTTTCCAAGAAAACCGTCGTGGTTTCAACAAAACCGTCGTGGTTTCATGTTAATTTAAAAAAAAAAAAAATTTTAAAAAATTTTTCAGGAGAAGTTTTAAAAAAAAATTTTTTTTATTGAAATCACGACGGTTTCAAAGAAAACCGTCGTGGTTTCCGGGAAATTTAAATTTTTCCCGGAAACCGTGCGCGCGGATTTTTTTGGTCAATGTTTAATTTTTTTACACTCTCACATCTCTATTTCCCTCATCATTTTTTCGGCAAACTCCCCCTTATTTTGCTTTGGTTGGCTTTCCAATCTTCATTAATGTTATATCTAACTTTTGGAAATCTCCATTCTTTCTCTTAGTTTATTCTCTCTCTCTCCTTACCGAGGCCAAGCAAACTTTCCTCTCTCTCTCTCCTTCGGTCGCACCCACGGCCTCTCTCTCTCTCTCCTTGCCGTCGCCCAAGCCATCCACGGCTTCTCTCTCTCTCTCCTCGCCTCGCCCAAGCCATCCACGGCTTCTCTCTCTCCTCGCCTCGCCCAAGCCATCCACGGCTTCTCTCTCTCCTTTGGTTGCCCACACGGATTCTCTCTCTCTCTCCTCGCCGTCGCCCACCATCACCCACGGCTTCTCTCTCTCCTTGGGTCGCCCGGCCACACGGATTCCCTCTCTCTCTTCGCCGTCGCCCACTAGAGTTCTTGGTAAGCCCAAATTACTTTTTCACCGCACGGTTTTCGGAAATTAATTTGGTTGATTGTTATTATGATATTGGGTGCAATTATCCTTTAATATATTCTTTGATTTTGCATGCTATTTTCTTGCATAGGACATGTTCAACAAATTGCCTATTTCATTTGATTTTGACATGTTCGACAATTTTCCTTAATTGCTTGTTTTACAATGATTGGGTAAGGCGAAGGTAATCGGAAAATTTCCGAAAAAAATTTATAATTTCGTTACTTATAGATTGATTTGGGATTTTCCCGTCCAATTTCCCGGAAAATTTTGTGATTATGTGACTTATATATATGTTATCCATTTTACATGTGTGAACAAATCCCAAATTTAGTTCGATTTATTTTTATGTTGAATTAAAAATTTTGTGTTACGAACGGCAAATGCATGGCAATTTTCCGGATACTTTTTTTATTGTGTTTAGTTAAATTTCCGCATATGCCATGTTGGTTAAATTGCCTTGTTGCGTTTTATTTAGTTTTATATTGAACTAAATTCCTTGGGTAAGGCACGAAATTGGGGAATTTGCGGAAAAATGGGTTGATTTGGAAACTTATATTTTAGCATTTGGCATTGTCGATGAAATGCATATTTGGTTATGTTGTTTGTTATTTCCATAAATATAAGTAAATAGTATATGTGAAGTTGGACGGATTTACAATCTTTTCATGTGTGCGGGTGCCATGATTTTAAGTTAAATTCGATGACTTTTTTTTTTTTTTTGTAAATGTGTTTCGGTCTAGAGTTGCATTTGGTTGATTTAAAATGTCGCAAGATCACGAGGAGGAATGCTCAACGCAAACTCATGTTGGAAAACCGCGCCGGACCAACTCACCTAGATTCAATCCCGATGAAGATGGTAGACGAAGAGCAACTCTAATGACAAGAGTCCACAAGGTAAGGGCAAAGGGGCAACGAATTGAAGTTTCGTTTGACGGTAAAGGGCAACCTTTAGGGAAGGCAGGTGATGAATTACAGAGTTGGATTGGAGTGCTTGCTCGAGAGCACATACCCATTTGGATATCCGACTTTAGAAGTGCAGATTTAGCTCCAAGTAAAGAAATAGTGTGGATGGAAGTTGTAACTTCATTCACTGTTGACAAATCCTACAAAAGATGTGTATTAAAGTCTTGTGGGGAGTCAGCTAAAGGTTTTCGATACGATCTCTACCAAGCTTTTGTCAGAGATCATATTGATGACGAAAATGTATGGCAACGACCGCAAAAAGTTGTTCACAATTACCCCACCATCACTCAGGATGATTGGGAGAAATTCATTCAGTACCGACGTACCCCGGAATTCAAACGACTGTCCGAACAAGGAAGTGAGATAAGAAAGAAGAGCAAATACGGATCAACAGGGGGTCGAGACGGCTATAGGAAACGGGACCAAGCTCATGTAGGCTATTTACTTGGACAAAATGTGTAAATGGTATATTGTTCTTCCAATTTATTCTTTTATATTTACTAACGCTAATTATTGGGTTGCAGCTCGAGAAGACGGGAAAATATGCAGAACGGTATGAAAGTTGGTTGGAAATGCGCGTCAAAACCGATGGAGGATTGAAGGAGGAAGAATTTAAACCTATTGCCGAGAATATAGTAAGTTTTCGAATCCATTTATAATATAATCCTTCCGTAAACTCTTTTATGTTTGCAAGTACATAACGTTTTATCTAATTGTTACAGGAGGAGTTTACTCAACAAGAGACACAAGGAAGTTTTGAATCTGTGGGGACAGAGGACATATTGACCAAGGCATTAGGCAATGCCGAGCATTCGGGTCGGATTCGGGGTCAATCTAAGTTTGTCAAGCAGTCGCAATACTTCAACCTTGTGCATCCGTCAAGGGAAAAAGATGAAGTCTCGGATATGAAACTAAAGATTGCCGCATTGGAAAAAACAGTACAGGAACTTTGTGCGAAGCACGGTATAAACTGAGAGACTATGGCCGAGGAGATGACCGCACCTACCGTAGATCAACATAACAGCTTCAAAGCTAGTTGCACTTTGAATGAAAAAGAAGCTGGGCCTTCGGATCCGAATCCCATGCTGAACGCAAGTAAGGAATGTCATCTCTTTATTCCTGATTTAGTTAATGGAGGAGTCGTTCTTGTTGCAATCGGCAGGGCATACGCGGACTGTGATCCAACCGACACAGTCCATGGGATTCCTTTAGGTGAGGAGAATGTACGAGTGACAATTACGGTCCCAAAAATAAATCGTGCACTCCTACCTATTCCTACCAACGAAGCCACATCTGTAGAAGAAGCTGTCGGTGGGTTTGTTGCTTGGCCGAAAAGTTTAGTCGTCCTGCAAACAAGTTTGAGCCAGGCAAGTAAAGGTCCCAGTCGTGCTCCTGAAAGAGAAGCTGAGGGAAGCAAACGTACGAAAAAGAGAGCAGGGAGGAAGAAATTACAGTCACAACCGGAGGTAGAACAACAACCGGCGCAAGAAGAAATGCCTTCGTTTGACCTTAATGATATTTCCTTCGAATTGAGACCTTTGGCATTTTACGCACAAAGTTCCATGCGGGACGGTACACAAATAGTCTGCCCACAACAACACTTCATCATGGGCGATGAGATGCCCATATATATTGGGTTTGAAGATGTATATCATTTCATTTCATTTAAAGAAATTAGTGCAAACAGCATAATGATTTACATCAGGTAATACATTTATCCTTAAATAATTTAATTTTGTTATATTCTTAATCTTATATATGTTGTTTTTCCGTAACAAGTGTGCCTAATTATTTTGCAGATACTTAGTCGAGTGTTGTGCAAGAACAGGTATCGATCAACGGTTCGAGTTTATTTCACCAGTCCTTGTCTCACCAGTTCAGCAGAATGTAGATCGGGCCACCTACGTTCGAGAGAGGGCCGAATGTATTTTACAGATCTTAAGAAACGCACCAAAGGGAAAGCGGTTTCTTATGCCATATAATAGCGGCCAACATTGGATATGGGCAGTAATTGATCCGTGGGATGACTCGGTCATGTACTTTAATCCTCTAGGAAACGAACCGGGTGATGATTTTAAAGACCTAATTACGACGTAAGTATTCTTTTATATGTTCATATCTATGATTAGACATAAAATAATTGTTCTTGTAATTGCTTTGAAATTTGTCAACTTGATAGGGCACTTAATGATTGGAAACTGTTGGTGGGTAGCGGAATCAGACAGCGACGCAACTGGCAAACGTTGATTGATACCGTTCGATGTCCAATACAGGAAGGTTATGTAGAGTGCGGTTATTTTGTGTTAGCTTACATGCGAGAAATAACCTTTACTTAATTACATAATATTTTTGTAATTTATGTTGTATGTGTACTAACGTATTAACATAGAGGATTTACCACCCGTGGGAAATGAAACGAATTTGCCAAAAACAATTTTATTAAAAAAATTCCGCACCCAGGGATACCACGACGGTCTCCGGGTGAGACCGTGGTGGTAGCCCAAGGCTACCACGACGGTCCCGTGGTGGGACCGTCGTGGTAGCCCGGGCTACCACGACGGTCCCGTTGTGGGACCGTCGTGGTATCCCGGGATACCACGACGGTTTTTATTTGGGACCGTCGTGGTATGGTCTTAAAATCAGCCTTATTCTTCTATTTTTCCATATTACACGACGGTTAAAAACCGTCGTGGAATCTCAAAAGATACCACGACTATGGATTCCACGACGGTTCAAAAACGGTCGTGGAATTTATACCACGACGGTTTTTAACCGTCGTGGAATCCTCTTTTTGTAGTAGTGATCACGGCGATTACTTGTATCATTTTATTGAAGGAACTAAAGAAAGAAAAAACAAAATTGAATGAGAAAATGACTATAGACTTGGTTTTCTTACAACTCTTTGCCGCTTATGAGTCCACATCATCAGCAATTTCATTAGCAATGAAGTTTATATTTGACAATACAGAAGTGTTAGCCGAATTAACGGTCTGTATCTTCATTTTTCTATTAGAATAAATTTCTATATGATAAAAGGCATTTGTAACAAAATATTTTTCAGAAAGAGCATGAGAAAATGCGCTTTTACTTCGTAAGAATTTTAATTTGGAAAAAAAAATTAAATTCTTCATTTTAAATTCTAATATTTAATACAATACGGAATTACATTATGGAGTCCCCACCTTAAATAAAGAAGTAATTTCCTAATCTAGGGGGATTTCAAACCCATGTTTGACCCCGAATTCAAATTCCACTTTACATAAATAAATAAATAAATAAATAAAAACATAACTGTTTTTTTCAATCAAAATTATTCTTACGTTTTTATTATACTTAAAAATTCACTGTCCTTCCTCCTTAATAGCCTAAGGTCCTGTTTGGTGTGTAAGTTTAAACTCACCATCATCAACTCAATTTTTATCTTTTTTCTCAAAAATTTTTTATCTTTTCTGAAAAAGTCAACCAAAATCACTATTTAACCTATATTTAACTTAACTCACGCTGTTCATCTCCAAATTGCCCCTATCAAAGTGTCACATCTGCACACAAAAAACAAAAAATCACTTTATGTATAATTTTTTCGTCTTTTTTTTTTTTTTTGCTCTGTTTTATTTTTGTTTTTTTCAAAATTGCGTTTGTATTTTTCTTTGAAATTCGTGTTAGTTTTTTTTCATTTTTTCCTCTTTGTACACTACTTTTTTTCACTTATTCTTCTTTGATGATGTCATGGCTACAGTTAAAACGAAAAGGATTGACAAAATTTATTTTATATTTTTCATGTGAGCAGACCGTCCTTGTTATTGTTGTAATTTTAACCTTTTTTTTTTTGTCTTTTTTTCTTTGCTCTGAATTGTCAGGTTTTGGTTTTGGGAATATATTCAGCTTTTCGGCTTTTTCTCCATTGAATGTCGCTTGCCTTTGCACTGCGTCTATTGAAATTATCTCCTACATAAACTAAAATTTCCATATATTCTAATTCTTTTTCTAGCCATTTTTCAATTCTTTCACATATGCTTTAAGACGTTTTTTGAATTGTTCAAATTATGACTAATGAAATTTATGATAAATTAAAATAATAAAAAACATTATCCCATGTAAGGACATTTTTGGAAGTACAATTTTTTTTTTACCCAATTCCTTAGTTTTGTAAACAAAATAATAGGAATTCAATTCATCATATAATTTAATTCCTGATAAATTAGTAAACACTTTAATAAAATTTAGAAATCTAGTTCCAAGGAAACAAATTCTCTTTTACTAAGAATTTATTTCCTAATATCTGAATTCCTTATTAATAATGCACCCTAAAAGAAAAGCGTGACAAAGAGGCATCTGAGATTAAGTGGCAAGAATATATGATATTTACCCACATGGTGAGTGTATAAATTATCAGTTATTTTGATAACTACTATTAGCATCTTAATGTATATATTTATTAACTCTATTGCTTAAATATTACTTATTAATATCTTCTTCCATTAATTTGTGACCATATAAGTTATGAATGAAACAGTTAGGCTTGCTGACATTGTGCCAGCAGTCTTCAGAAGAGCTGTAAAGGATGTAGAGATAAAGGGTAAGTATATGATCTTTTATATATATTCCCAAAAATAACTGTCTATTCAATATGGAATAAATTATATATATTTCAGTGGTTCAATTGGGGCGCACAGTTAAAATTTAATTTCTATACAATGCGAGAACAATTGAGATTTTATAACTACTTAAGGGACAAAAATCAAATTTTCAAAATTTGAGTGCGAACAAGTGTGCTCTATATTCATCCTAATTTTTCTCCTTTATTTATTTATTTATTTATTTCATTCACATTTTCTGTTGTAACTAATAGCAGAAAAATTATATTAAATTATACTTGAGCATATGGTATTTTTCAACAAATAAATTGAAAGATATTAGCCTAACAGATTAATAATGATGAATTTTGCAGGATATACAATTCCAAAAGGTTGGCTGGTTATGGTTGTTCCATCAGTACTTCACTTAGATCCTAATTACTATGATAACCCATTTACATTTAATCCATGGCGTTGGAAGGTAAACAAATAATCAACATTCATTTAACTTGGACATTGTTAACTAAGACAAATCTAGTTCTTGATTTATTTTTATTTTTTTTTACTTGTCTCTATTTTATCGTTGTTTTGTTCCCACAAAATAGGGAAAGAAATTGCATGTAGGATCCAAGATATTCATGGCTTTTGGCGGAGGTATAAGAGTTTGTGTGGGAGCTGACTTTGCAAAGCTTCAAATGGCCATCATTCTTCATTATTTGGTTTCTAATTATAGGTATGGGTTTATAATATTAACTTCTCTCGTATACAGGGAAAAAAAAAAAAAAAAAAAATCCCTCGCCACAAACTTTCACTCTTCAAGAAGTATTCGTATATGAAAAATGCTTTCATAGATGTTCAACACCATAATTAATAGAAAGTGACCCATATATATAGTAATGAAGCAAAATATTTTTCAATAGGAACAATATGAAAAATTTTGAAAAATATTCTTTTGAATAGGGACATAGTTGTAAATTTCACATATTAAATAGGAACACACGTAATTTTCTTAAAAATGGGAGTAGAATCAAAATCTTAGACAGAATTAAGGGGAAAAAATTAATTTCCAAAATTTGAGTAACTTGTAATTTTTCTTATGAAAGAGGAGTATAATTGAAATCTTAGATAAATTTAATGGGTAAAAAAATAGTGGCTTTTTTTTTTATTTTTTTAAAATTTTTTTTTTCAGTGTGCTTTTGAACTTATCAAGCAGTTGCATTTTGTCTCCATTATTTTCAAATTTTAGAAATTTTCCTTTGAACTTGAAAACATATAGCATAAATCCCCAGTTGAAAATACTGTTAATTTTTTGACTGAAACTGACCTATGAATTGCATGTGGATTAATGTCAGAAATGATCATTTTTTTTTTTTGCTATTTAAATTGGGTTAAGGGTCTTTAATCAAAATTGAAAATATTTTTTAATTAATTAGTTTTAAGTATAAAGCTAGGTTAGCATTGATTAAAATGGACATTACATGATCATTGTTAATGACTCATGTACAAGTCACATGCGATCAATTACCATCGAAAATTCATACCATGTAATGTCTACTGAGGTGTTTAATTTGTTATAATTTTTTTAGGAAACAAATTGCTAAAATTAAAATTTGAAGATGTAAAATATAATAATGTGATATATTCAAGATGCACCAATACAAAAAGACTAAAATTTAAATTTAAAAGTTTAGTGGAGACATGTATTCCTATTCACTAAAGTTACTTGGCCCGGCCACTACCTATAGGTAAGGTCCATTCTATATGAGTCATATACTATGAATTTGTGATGTTGACATTATATGTTCCCTTTAATTAGAAACTCACCTATTACATATCATTATAATGGTTTGAAAATATTGTGATTGGTGGACCATAATCAAAGGAGGGGAGGTCGTCCGTAAACCTAGTGTGGTATCTCTTAATGGATTACACATCAATATCTTAGAAAAATTGCATAAGTAATGCAAGTGTTGTAGCAAGTTATGGTGTGTGACAGTGTCATATTTTTTGAAAGAGATATTCATTACCAAAGGAATCAGGAAACAAGATCGGCTTTAACAAATGGACCAAGCCATCTTGGAACAAAGTCAATACCAAAACAAAAAACAGACTTAGATATAGCATGTTTTGCCAACGTGTGAGCAACCCTATTTCCATCACGAGAAATATGACAAACCCTACCATTTCTAACACCCGCAATATAGTCTCTAATATCTTCAACAATGTTTGCTTCTGGTGCCTCCGCAATTGGATTCTGAATAGCACGTACAACATTCATCGCATCCGATTCCACCACCCAGTTGTCCAATTTAAGAAAATTGGCTAAGAATACACCCTCCCTCACCGCTAGGCACTCTCCTAAATGGGGAGAGAACTTACCAAAAATACGACGAGACAAGAAACTCATGACAGCACCCTCTTCATCTCTGGCAACTATTCCAACACCAATAAACTCCAAAGAACTGTCCACCGCAGCATCTACATTAATCTTGATCAGACCATGACTGGGGGCATGCCACAAAGCCTTCGGAGCCAGAGTTCTCTTTTCAACCGGACTGTCCAACCCATTGCAAGTCAAAAAGTCGCCTAGGAATCTTCCCGCCCAAGCCACGGTTTCGGAAGCAGTCATCAATTTGTTCTCAAAAATCCACTTGTTTCGTCTCTGCCAAAGACACCAGATAATAACCAGAAAATTCCCCAATTCATCACTATTCCATTGAGAAGACACAAAGAGGCAAAAAGCATAAAACGGACCACCCGGAAACTTCTTCAAAACTGGCCAGAGAGCACTGTTCCTCCAGACCCCCTGAGATTCACTACAATACCATAATACATGGCTAGAATCTTCCATACCAGTTCTATATGACGGACAGAGCTTATTTACCCCAACTCCTCGCTTCGAAAGTGAAAACATGGTTGGGAGAGCCTCGTGATAAGCACGCCAAACATGGATCTTAACTTTATTTGGAACTTGAGACTTCCATAGTTTCCCCCACCAATTATGATCTGGTGGCAGACAATAAATATTATTGTTAAATATTAAGATGTGGTGGCAGACTTCCATAGTTCTACAATAAATATTATTGTTAAATATTATGAACTTGAAAACAGTGTCTGTGGTGGCAGACAATAAATATTATTGTTAAATATGTGGAAGAATTTTGTGAAAGATATGTACAATACTTATATGCTAGCTGTACTTATCTTTAATGGTCGAGCCATAAATTATCTTTTAATTTTTGTTTATAACCATTCATCGATTTATATCTCTGATTTTATTTTTCTATTATTAAATAAACTAAACTTGCAATACAGTTTAATTTAAATTTAAAATTAACATTTTAACAAAAAAAAAAATGCATGAATTTTAATTAAAGTAGTATGAAATTAAGAATTTTGATTTTGTTGATGAGATATTAAATTTTTAATACAAGTACTTAGAAATCAAAATTTAGAATGAAATCAAAAGTTTTTTTTAATTGCTTGGTTGGTCTCAAAACTATTATATTTGTGATATTTTGGTCCACATTATTTTTATCATTATTTTAGCTAAAACCTCAATTTTTAATAATTTACTACTAACCTCAAGAAAAGAAAACAAAAGGAAAAAAAATTAAAAATTAAAAAAGAAAAAGAAACCAAATTTTGTTAAAAAAATCTCTCTTTCTCTCTCCTATCCCTCTTGATATTCTTGTCTGTCGCTCTTTCCTCTTGATTTCACCCCCCTCTCTCTTATCTCGATCCCCCTCTTTCTCTCTGCTCTTTCCCTTGCGATGTTCCCTTTTTGTGACTAGCCCAAGGCCCTTAGACACCATGGTGTAGATCCTATTTCCGCCGCACGAACTCCCTGCCTACAGATTAGAGGGGAGAGAGAGAGAGAGAGAGATTTTAAATTTCTAATTTCTTAAAGTTTTAAAGTTAAATTTTTTTAATGTTAATTAATTTAGTAAATTTAATAAAAATTGAAATTTTTGCTACAAAATAATAAATAATAAGGACTAAACTGTCACAAATGTAATACTTTAGAGACCAACTGAGCAATTAAGCCAATATATTAACGGTGTTGATGGATTCCATTATAAAAAGACCTAAATGCCCCCATTTTTAAGAGTTTAAAATTATTTCAGCTAAAAACAAAAAGAATGGGAACCAAAATGTCACAAACATAATAGACCAGGGACTAACCGAAAGTCTAAAAACTTATGTAAATGTTGTAATAATAATATAAAAAAATCAGGGATTTATATAGGTGATAAAATTAAGGGATACAAATTAGTTGGCGTTTGAATCAAATTCACATTTTCTAATTACTAGATCAGTATTAGAAAATCATGTTTAGGGTTGGATCGTCTGTAAGTTTTGCCATGGAATATAGCCTCAACTTATAAATTAAATATTGGGTACTTAATTTGTAAACGGTATCCGGAAATGGTTCTAAGGTTTTTTTTTTTTTTTTTTATATATATATATATATATTTTTTTTTTTCAATCCCAAAATATAATTAAAAATATAAGAAAAAAACATATAAATCTAAAAAAAATAAATATATATAAAGACAAAACGAAAACTAAAAAAACAATCAAGTAAATAAAACAAAGAAAAACATCAAAAGAGAAATTGTCAAGGAAATTGATTCTAAGGTGCTAAAGTGCTCCTAGACTTTCTTTAGAGATATAACTGGTATCTTAAAGACGATTTCTTAGGATATGTGTAACGCCCCGACCTACGTAGGGCCGTTATCATACTTACTTAAACTACATCTCGGTTTTAAATACTTAAACTTACTTGAAAATTTTGGAATAATTTTTTTTAAAACATATATAAATAGACTAGTCCATATAAGTAAACTTTCCGTGCATACACATTAAAATAAAAAGACATTCATACTCCTTATATTTAACTCAAGTCTTCAAACATCATATGTATAGTATAACACAACTTATTCATATATAAATATAAATATATATATATATATATATACACACACATATATATTGAGAGTTTAAAAAGGATTGCGGAAAAATTTATGTAGTGGTATCCCACACCGCCCTTCACTTACCGCATCGTCCTCATGGCCCACCAATTAAGCTGTAGGCTTTTTACCTACAGTATGAAATATACTAATGAGCTTACGCTCAGCAAGTACAACTTTCTATTCCGTAAAACAATCCTGATAAAGAAATGCATGAATTGATAATGCATGAACCGATTATGCTCTATTATGAATCGAATATGATTCAATTATGAACTTATTTATGAACTTATTATCTTGCTTAACTTATAGACCCCTTGTGTACGTACCAAATGTACGTAATCCACAGAAAGTTAGGGTTTGCAAGGTCCCTAACAATTCTGGGAATTATATACATAACCCTTCACGCATCAACAGAAGTTCAGAGAATTTTCTTAAACATACATAATCCTCCATGCATCAACGGGAGGTTGATACAGCACCTTGCTTATCTTGGTTTAGTCTTAGTCTTGTCATGTGATTTATTATTAGTAAGCATGCTTACATGATGTCACAATAATAAAACATAAATCATATGCGTCACATACATTACCACATGATGCTTTGAAAAACATGCAAAGCAACATTTAAATCAATGCATGACTTTTTTGAAAAACATGCAATGCAACAAAACATTTTGCCCATGCTGTTGGCAGAGTTGTACTTACAGGTTATGCTACGTCCTGGGTTTGTTGCTCCTGCAGGTTGCAACAACATGTTATATTCCTGTTTCCAATAAAGACGTAAGATAAGGATCATAATATCTTACCATAAATAATTACAGCCAATGCTGGTATCTTAACCAATATTCACCAGTAACCCTAGTTACACGTCCCCCAAATACCATAATAATATCTTATTCGGTTACTAAATGTAACCCTAGGGCACATGCTTCAATTACAATTAAACAGTATCTTGTTTGATTACTTAATGTAACCTTGGGTACAAGGCCCAATTATACTTAAATAGTATCTTATTAGGTTACTATTAGTAACCCTGGGTATAAGCCCAATCATATTTAGACTAATACCCTATTAGGTTACTAAGACCCAATTACTTTTAAAGTAATACCCTATTAGGTTACTATTGGTAATCATGGGTTTTAGGCCCAACCCAATAGCTTGGGTATCCTATCCGGTTACTAATGGTCATTATTTTGTTACTATGTTTTCAAAATAATTTTTGGCCCATGTATTTATTTTTCTCTTTTTCTTAACAAGACTTTGTCTAATTTTTCTTTTAAAGTCTTTTGTAAAACTTTAATCCCTTAAAACCGTATTTTTTTCAAACTGTAACTTTTAAACAAAAACTGTCAAATTCTGAAAGCAATCTTTGAAAACAGTTCCATAATTTCAGTTATCAGTGCATGTGCAGGAATTGCCTGTTCATGCACTGATTTGAAAATCCAGTGCAGGAATTTCCTATTTCCTGCTCAGTTTTTAAGATTCAGTTTTATCTTAAAATCTGTTTTGAATTTAAAAAATTTTTCTCATGAAAGTTGTAGATCTCGAAAAACACTACAACTTTTGTTCTTTACTTAAAACTTGGTTCTGCCTTTAACCTATCCATTTTCCTCATTGAAACCTCCTGACCATGCACACTTGTCTGTTCAGGCCAGTCTCGGATTTCGATAAAAACAGAGGCCTTTAGAGCCTTTATTTTTAAAAACCATCCATGTAGTCCCCTAGGATTTTCAATTCTCTACAAGTTTACAGTTTTTACTTTTTCCAAATTCGGCCTCTAAAGGCCTCAAAATTCAATTTCTAGATTGCTGCCCAGTTTAATCCGAAACTGGTAGTTTTCAACTTTGGTTGATTTTTACGTAAAATTACGCACACCCTACTTCAAACGGTTGAAACTGTGAGTCTACGATAAACATGTAGTGTGTTACGTATGGTTTCCATCATCATGCATTGGTTTCCCATTCTTACAAACCCAAATGGTAACCTTTACCAAATTAGGGTTTTGAGTTAATTTTTTTTAACCCTCCATTCATCATTCATCATCATCATCATTATCATTCATACAATACTTCTTCTTGAGTATGTGGGGACATATTACAAACACATAATAGGCATTTACACATACCACATAATTTCTAACACATAGCATCACAACCATGCACCAAATCATAAATCAAGACCACTAAACCCCAATCAAACACATATCAAGCAATCTAGGCTATTGCATAAAAATAAAAGGTGAGCTTATGCTCTTACATACCCAACATGAAATACACTTAAACTTTTGAATCATAACTTAATTGAATTGCTTATAAGGTTTAAGAGGGTTACCTTTAAGCCTTGAGAATGGCTCTAGGTCTTGGATTAAGAATTTCCCTCCTTACTCTACTTCCTCAAAAATCCGACCTTTACTATTTTTTTTTTCTTTGGCTTCAGTTCCTAGGGGATGGAGAGAGAGTTGAGAATGAACTAGAAAGTTAGGGGTTTTACTAAATGATCACAAACTCATCCCACCTCACCTATTTATAGGTGAAAATTCTTGAATTTCCAACAATTATTTTTATTCTTAAAATTGCCTATTAGCCACTAAAAACAAAATATTTGCTCATAAATCCCCCTTAGGTGGCCGGCCATGAGGAACCCTTGTAGGCCAAGAAATCTCTTCAAACTTATCTTCACTTTTTCCCCCCCGACAACCGGCCATGTGGTAGCTTAGGTGGAGGATAATCCAAAAACAATAAATCAAAATTTGTGTATTTATCCACAATTACTTGGCCTCCAAGTATGGCCATGTTTGGCACTCCCCCTAATACGCAGTATAATTTCTTAATAATCCAGATAGTGTCAATACTGTTATAACTATCAATAGTCCCGAAAATACTGTATTGCAGTCCAGAATTCATTTGTACTTAATTGAACCACTTTTTCTTAGGACTTGAAACTACTTAGTTCTCCTTGCTCAAAATATTACTCCTGATTATTCTAGAGCAATCCCATACCTTATTCTTAACTCTGCATCCGTAATGACGATCGACCGCAGTATAATTTCAATACTACTTATTATACTGCAGTACCATTTTATACAGATCATAAGTTATCCTGGTCATACTTATGCCAGAATAAAAACATAAATCATGATTCTGCATTTTTACCAAAAGGCCTCGTTCTTGACATAATAAACTTATTATTGAATCTCATAGCTAATTAAACGAGAATTTAAACATATTTTAATAATAAAATTATGAATTTCATATTGATATTCATAATTTTCATGAAACATCACATACACACATAGTATGGACTTAAATTCCTTTACATATAAGGAATCAAGAGTCCGTTAAAATTTCGGTTATTACAATATGAGACATGTGATTCGGATTGTTAAGGAGTTGAGGATGATGTTTTTGATGAAGAAATGAATTAATTTAAGAAGAAGATCGCGTTGCTTTTATTTCTGAAAAAAAAAAAAAAAAAGATTACAATGGTAATTAAGCAAACATTTATAATGTAGCACAGCGTATTTAGAAAAAGAGGGAAAAAAATAAAATAAATGACCATTTATTGTTGGACTTCATCGAAACTAATATATAGCAAAAAGCGTAGGTTTCTCTTTCTCTCTACCCCTTCTTCTCTCAAAATTTTCATATTTACGGTTTCCCTTTGTGTGGGATTTCCACCGCTACCACCACCACGGCTGATAAGGGTGATCAGCGATTTTGGCAGGAATAGAGTCAGGAGATTCTAGATGAGAGTTTCTCAATCAGAATTAGTCAACAAACTTCCGGTAAATTGGAATCCAGCGATACCTTAGTAGTCCGATGGTAGGTGCGGTGATCTCTTAGCTTGAGTCGATTGTTTTCCTCTAAGTTGTGGCATGCGGCGGAGTGGTTATTTCACGTGGGACGAGGATCTTGCAGTTGATGTTTTTTATTTTTTTATTTTATATATATATATATATTAATAGTTTGTTCTTGTGTTTTAGTTTTAATTTTGTAATAAAGGAGGTAATTCACCTACCTCCGGTTTGTCGTTGTGTGTGTGTTCTGCTTGAGTTATTTTCTAGCAGTATATGTCTATTGATTCCACTAGTGTTATAGCTTGGGGAAGTTTATTATAGTCTCTATGCTGCGAGTGACTACCTCTCGATTGATCGAAATATTTCATCGGTTGTTTATTTAAAAAAAAAAAAAGAGCTTTGTATATGCTCAATTTTAGAATTGCCCAGGAATTCAATGAATTTTCCAGTTACCGGGTCTCGGCTTATATCCTCCTTACTAAGCTTCATTAGATTTTACTAATGAAATCAGTTTTACTCGAGGGTTATGTCTCTTGTACTACAGGATTGTTTTATATTTGTTATTAGTGTTTGTATCCCGTTTTATCTTAAATGATAATTTCTATTTAAAAAAAAAATATATATATATATTATAAATAGCAAAAAGTGTAGATGAGAAAGAATAATACGCAAACTTTCAAGCAACCTAATAATAATTTTTTGGTTCGTCACAGGAAAAATTTGTTTGGTTCACTCAGAATGTAAAGAAAATTAAGCATTAAACTCTCGCCGAATTGTGCAGTAATACCGAAAAGCTTGAAATTTCGATGGTTGTCAATGCTCTTTTATATATATATATATATATATATATATCTTGACGTAAAAAAAATTGTAACAAAATTAATAGGTGCACTAAGGTATCTCAATCTAAGTTGGCCCCCCCTAACACCTTCTTCATCTTCCCAAAATTTTTTCCTAAACAGATTTTACGACACAAAATTACCCAAAAAAAAAAAAAAATAATAATTGGATTTTTTTGTTAAAAGAAAAACCTATTTGAGGCTCTAATGGCCCTGCCTCATTGCCGGGATGTGTTCGATTGTCCGCCTATTTTGCCCTTAAAAAGTTTTTATTTTCTCCAATTTCAACATTGTCAATTGATCATTTGCTTTTGAATAGAAATATTCCCTTGCCTTTTTTCGCCTTTTGGTGTGATAGTGGCAAACTCAATGTTAAATTTATATTTGAGTGAAAAAAAATTACTTATTTAATTGAGTGGTATTTTTTTATAGTAAATCTAGTAAACAATAATCTCGGTGGTTATTTACTATAATTAATGTTAAATTTAACATTTAATTGCTGTTAATTGTGGAATCTTAACTTTTTCATATTATCATTACAAAATTTTTCATTTCTAAATTATTTACTATTATAACTTTACTTTTATGAATTCCAAAACTTAAAGAATGGAGCAAAAATAGTAAAAATAACATTATAAATTAAAGAAAAAAGTTTCAAATATATTTTTTTTTTGATAACAAATATAATGTTAACATTAGCATATATAAGGAAGATGGTCTACCATATAGGTTAATGATTTGTGTACTTAGTGACGGAGTTAGGATTTATTTGTAGGGGTGGCCAACAATCACTAGTACAAAAAGAGGATACCACGACGGTTAAAAACTATCGTGATATCTTTTACGGCGGTTTTTTAACTATCGTGGTATTCAAGATTGTGGAATAGACAAACTGGCGTCAAATACGGGGTAGAAAGGGCTATTCCACGATGGTTTGTAGTAAAAACTGTCGTGAAATAGCCATATAACAAAACCATTTTAGCAAAAATGGTCATGGAAAGTACTTCGCTAGGAAGATTCCATGACAGTTTTTAGCAAAAACGGTCGTGGTCGTGGAAAGTAAGATTCCACGACTATTTTTGCTAAAAACTTTCGTGGATAGGTTACAATGAAAAAAATAAAAATTCACAATTCATGCGATTTCCCACAGGTGACAAATCCCGTGTGTTATCTATTGCACAGCTTAGATTAAAATAATAGCTAATCTTCAATTAATTTTGCGTCACAATGTACAACAATTATTACAAAAACATACACTACATTACAAAATTTATAGATTGTCTTCTAACTATATTGGATGAACCACATTACAAAATTAGCACACTCTAGCCTTACTAAACTCATCTCAACGTAGGTATAAAAATCCTTAGTTGAAGTAAGGATAATCAATATAGAGTCAAGGTTATTTTTGGCATAAAGGCTAAAACAAAATATCTGCATTCAACATAACCTTCTTGTAGAGGACATCGAACAGTATCAATCAATGTTTCATAATTGCGTCGCTTTCTTACTCCTTTGCCCACCAAAATCTTATAGTCATTAAGTGCTCTATCAATTTAACAAAGTTCAAAACAATTAAAACAAGAATAATGTAACGTCAAATCACAATTTGTAACATAAAAATATACTTACAACTTAATTAGGTTGAACATTCAACATGCAAAAGCATAAATCACAAAATCAACATTTTTTTTTCCGGAAAACAATTTAAACTAAATCCTCACTCAAACATTTGAAATCAATCTAAAACTAATCCTCACCCAAACACGTAAATATCATACAATCGGGCATTTTGTCGAACATGTAATATGCAAAATATAATCAAGTTATCAAAACTTTTTTTCTAGAAAACAATTACCCAAAATCACAAACACAATTAACAATCACCCACAATCACAAACACAATCAACCAAATGGTCTTCAAAATCATAATATGTGCGGCGCAAAAAAGAGCACGAGAGAGAAAGATTTACCAATTTCACAGGTGTAGGTGCGGGCGGCTCGGTAGCAGGGTAGACGGTAGAGGATGGGTTTTAAGAAAGAGATTGGAGGGAGGAGTTGCGGCGGAGATTGGAGGTGAGAGAGAGAAAGGGACATGCATGAGAGAGAATGAATGGTGGAGTCGCGGCCAGCGGAGATTGGAGGCGAGAGATAAAGGGTGAGGGGCGAGAGAGAATAAAGGGAGGGTGGCAAATATTGGAGGCTAAAGAGGGAAAGACGCGATAGATAATAGAGGGAGGAGTCACGAAGGAGGAGATGGGTTTCGAGGGAGAGATTGGAGGCGAGAATGAAAGATGCATGAGAGATAATGGGTTTCGGGAGGGAATGAGGGTTTATTTATATTTTTAATTTTTTATTTATGCTCTAAAACATGTGGCCAAAAATCTGAAAAAAAAAATTTTAATTTAAAATATGAAACTTCTTGTTTCCATGATCGTTTGTGAAAGCTTCCACGACGGTTTTTTAAAAACGGTCTTTTCGGAAACCCAGTTTTATGCCGTGTTTTTGGCATACTTTCCACGACCGTTTTTTAAAAACGGTCGTGGAAGCTCCGTCATGGAATCCACATTTTGTAGTAGTAAATCTTTTTAATCAAGATTATACTAACATATATATATATATATATATCTATTTAACAGTTTTGTTTATTAAATTCATGATAAATCGACATGACATGAAAACATCAGCATTATATCTGAATATGAAAAATGTCACTATCAGTTATATGCAATTAAAAATAAAAATAATAGAAGAAAGAACCTGAAATTGAAGTGTTGATCTTAATATCTTAATAGTACTATAGTTATTCAAGTTTCACATCTTGAAACTCCAAGTCTAATATATCACATGTAAAAATGAAATATATATATATATATATATTTCACACACTTACAAATAACATTATTTCTCAATAAAAGAGCAGCTATGTTAAATTTATATACTTTAAAATATCATTTTCTTTTCTTAAATATAAATTGTGTTGACGATTTTTCATAGAGGCAAACTCATCTATAATTGATTCACTACTTAATTTTGCATTAATTTCCTTCTCAATATTGACAATCAAACAGTCATTCAAAAACTTTTCTTCCATATACGACACCAACACCATTACAGCCCATTAGCCCAAAATTCTTCACAAAAAAAAAAAAAAAAAAAATGGCACATCTAAGTTTATCACAAACTAAATTGAAAAAATAAAAATAAATACTATATTTAAATCCAGAATATAAAGCAATGCTATTTCTAAGTTTCTCAGCTAAAACCCACAATAAAAACTAAAAATCACTAATTTCTAGCAAGATATTTTCAATTTTCTAATCGGAATTAGCATATTGTCATCAATAAATAAGAACAAACAAACCAAAAAAAAATCTGAAAAGCAGTAGCACCATAGCCAACCAATTCAACATTAAGACAAAAAGAAAAATCACAATTAAATTAAAAAATAAAAGAAAAGAATCAGAACAAGAAGCGAGAAAAAGAAATATAAACCTAAAGCGGAAATGAGAAGTTGAAGAAGAATGAATTGACAGACCAAGACGAAATTGTCCTAATTGGAGAAGAAATCCAGTACAATAAATCGAAGAAAAAATAAAGATCACACCTTGAACAATATAGTAAATTTCCAAATTTGTTTGGGAATGGTGAAATGAGAAAGTGAAGAGTTGGCTTCCTTTGGAAGCTTTTAGTCTATGTGCAGACAAAATATTACTAAATATAATGGTCCAGTCTTTTAAAATACCGAACTATTAAAATTATAGTTTAAATTTAGATATTAGGTCAAGCTACTAGACCCACTAATGTATATAGATTTAATAAAACTATTTTATTTTTTAAAATCTAAATTGTTTATCCAATAAAATATAGAGAACTTTTAGCTTTGGTTCTCAGGTATGAACCTAAGTTTTTTTATCTTAGTTTTTGTCTTTTTCTGAAAAGTCAACGAAAATTATAATTAGTTTTTGAAAAATAAATAAATTTCAACTTAAAAATTTCATCTCATGCTTTTGTTCCAATCATACCATTAATTTTAACGGGGGGGGGGGGGGGGGGGGGGGGGGCAAAACTAGTTTATCTACATACCAATTTTTTAAAATTAAAAAAAAAACCCCCACTATATAATTTTTTTAAAAAGTTAGGGGGGCCATGCCTCACCCCTCCCTCCATCATTATGTGTACCACTCTATGTAACCCACGCCCCCCCCCCCCCCCCCCTAGCGGGATGTTACAACTATCGTTGTTTAACATAATTTAGTTTAAACACAGCCCCCCCCAGCGGGACGTTACAACTATCGTTGTTTAACATAATTTAGTTTAAACCATAATTTAGTTTAAACACAGCCCCCCCCATCGGGACGTTACAACTATCGTTGTTTAACATAATTTAGTTTAAACACAGCGGAAAATATGATGATGAAGGGTTGACAAAACGTGAAATTTTGATTTTTTTTTAATAACATAAATAGATAATTTCATATAAAATAGAGTAGTGGAAAACATATTAAGAAAACTAAATATTTCAAATCCATCCTAACAAAATTCAAAATAAACTAACATAAATTTTAGAAAATCATTCAACTTAAAACTTGTAAAATCATAAGCGAACTTAAATTCCAACTTAAAATTAACTAGTCTGATAATCCACTTCACCACCACACACACATTCACGTTGAGCCTCCTCCATAGACTTTGTTCTAAAGCTTATCTGTAACATGCAAAGAAACTAAGTAAGCAAAACACTTAGTAAGTACATCCGTAAACCTCGCAAAACATTTTCTTTTAATTTTAGGTGAAATCGCATAACACATGAATTGAACATAGAATAACATCTCAAAAAGTCAAACGAATTATCGTACTACAAATTATGATCATACACTATCATTCTTATCGTTATCTTTTTCTACTTAGTTGGGTGCTAGGTGATGTACCAATGCGAGCAACCACGGTGAGAGTGGGATTGCAAGTTCCAAACCCACCGAGGTAATATAATAACGGGATTACTTACTCTCCCTGCACCTTAAGTGGACTCCTAATTGTCCGTGCAAAAGTGGGTTCCTAATTACCTAGTACACGCCTCCTAAATATTTTTAGTTCTTAGATAGCTCTTAACTTACAATATCGTAAAATGATGAGAAAGAACACATCATAACATAAATCATAACTTACTTCATAAACCTCATCGAAATTTTCATAAAAAGAAACTATTGCTATCTTAGATTAACACCATAAAATTCATATTTAATTTTGAACAAACATGTTGTAGGTGAGATATGTACTTACCTTGTTCTTGGACTTTCTATATGTACTAATCTTCTTCGGTGATGCGATTTCGAGTCCTCTTGATGTGTGTAAAACTTTCACAGTTTTCATGCGTTATAAAAATTTGACAAAATCTTAGTTTCATGGAAATCCCTAAGAAGTTATCGTATCACATTCATAATTCATACCCTCATAAAAAAATAATATAAAACTCATACTTAGAATGTATCATCCACATAATATCATAGCATCACATTATAATGCAAGGATAGATTCGACAACCGTTCTAAGAAAAATCATATAAAATCACATTCATAACAAAATTCATTAATTTTAGTGGCATTGGAAACTAGACTCCTAGATCTTTTCTAACGGTATATGATACGACTAATTTAGATATTGTTAAGGCATCCAAAAATATGTAAAAATATAGAACACAAAATCTCATAGTTGTGCATATGATAGATTCATCAACCTCCACGACAAAATTCATAATAAATTCTACAAAACTAGAATCCTTGTGATTCTTATCCTTAATTAAAACTTTCTAGAGATCCCCAACGACCAATCCTCACATGAATTGATAAGGATCCAGAATAGCCCTAAGAAGACATGGTCCCAGGCGGAAACTTGAGATGTCAAAAAAAAAAAAAAATTTATTAGTTATAGCCATTAGATTCGTTATGTTTATTAATATTATATTCACTTAATTATCCTTCCTTTTGCCGCATTTCGCTCAAGGGGTTAAAGGGAGATAGTGCATCAAGCTGTACGCAAGGGCTAACTTTTAACAACTTACCCATTCTATTTTGAGTTCATTAAGACCACGAAAAATATGATATAAAATGACTATAAAAATCCCATTTTTCAGAAAAAATTCCATCACTTATCATTATTATAAAAATCCATATCTAATTGTACAAATCTCCATTTTAAGTGATCCATATATCAAACAAAGCTTAGGATCTCTAGCTTACATATAAATTGTGATTCAACCAAATTCATATTAAACTTATACAGTTTTACATGAAGATCACATCAGCTCCAAACTTTATTTTCATATGTTCATAGAAAACCAAAACCCTAATTTCCTATCATAAAGAAACCACAAGATTTATCAAATACACCATAGAAATCCAATCATGAAAAACCATGTGCGTATATGTGCATATGTGAGAAGAAATATAACATGTGATGAATCATAAATCATCCCGTCGTGAGAATCTACTGTGAAAAATCATAAAACAAGCTTGACATAATTATTTGAAATTGCTAACCAATTAAGATCATGGATTTCATAAACAAACATGTATATGTGAGTAATAAATCCTACCTTGAATAGACGTGAGTGGCTTAGAGAAAACTCGAGAATCAAAAAGAGAAGGAGAAGAAGAGAAAAAGGAGAGAAAGAGAGAAATTAGAAAGATAGGTGAATGAGTTTTTTGAGAGGATGGAGGCTTAATGTCTTATTTATAATGATATCTAGGGTTACATACGGCTTTTATCTCTAATTAGGCTTCAATTTTCGAGCTTAGAAGGCTTAAAAATTCAGTGTGGTCATTTTTATAATATTTGAAAGGTTTGGGCTAAAACTGAAATTCCCGCTGGAATTTGAATTCTGAACATATGGTGGTATGGTCATAACTTTTCATTTTGGTATCAGAATTTAGCAATTCAAGTGGTTACGGAAAGCTGATGAAATGATCTACAAATTTGTGTTTCACAACGCCTGTCAAATTCGGAAGTTTTGAAGGTCCAAATTGTATTGGAAGATTATGCTATTTTTATGAAATCTTTGTTTTGGAAAGAGAAACATACTAAAGTGATCAATACTTAATCTTATTCAAACTAAACATCGATAATACATACTAATCCATATAAATATATGTGTCATATATGTGTACACAAATTTTTATTATCAAAATACTTCCAATTACATAATTTCATATTTATCATAATGTCATAACCTAATACCTTATGCATACCAAGATTTCTCTTCGCAATCATATGTAAGGAAACTCAATAAAATGTTAACAAAATTATAAATCACAATTAATAATTTACACATACTTAGATTTTCTTTATCACTAGGTTTTAATACAGCAGATGTAATCTAAAGCATTACTAAATAAATCAATGGTTGTACTTAATCATATCGAAACTTTTTACTATCTTAGACGTCTTAATTTTATTCAACGTTAGGTTAAATTCGGGATGCTACGCTCTGAAACCAACAAGAAAACAATAAATTAATATTCATGATCCTTAAAGCATAATGAGTCGCAATGTTTACAAATAATGTACTAGCTAAGAAAATCATATTATGACCATTTTGAGGTTTTTGCCCTAAGCCTATTACTAATCGGTTCAGTAATACTAATTACCTGCTTAATTCCTAACAAAATTATCTCATTTAACGTTATATTATACACCTTCATGGCTTATATAAACAAAATTACTTGCTTTTTTAAACTAATTGCTTCCTCTTTGCCTTTTGTTTTTTGTTATTTTTCAAAAGATTCTTGGATTATTTAAACCTAAGTAGATGGAGGTTGAAGTGTATATTACGCCCAGTACTTTTTTTAGATCAGAAGCCTCTAACAGCAGTCGAATTAGAATGCACGCCTCAAATGTTTTTCAGTTTCATATATAAATATTTAACCTGTAAACCATTATATCTTCTCCCTTACTATTTTCAACATATACGTTATCGAGAATATATATCTAAAAGCAATGTATATAATGTATTTGGCTCTAGTACATATATAAGAAAAACTTGACGTGGAATTTATTAAATAAAATATCGAAAACTCTTTATAATAATGTCTTAATGTTAAAATCGAGTTAATTTACAAGCACCATATTCTAACGGGCATGTTCATAGGAACACAATTCCATTTACAAGCATCATGACGTCAACACTTGCTTTCGGCAATTCTCGATGAACAAAACATGTGTATCCACTTGATGTCTGCATCTAGTGGGCTGGCATCCATTGTTCAAGCTTTTACAACGAACACGATTAAAAAAAAAAAAAAAAACATGTGTTATAAAAGACAACCAAAATGAACAGTAGGTCGCATGATAGAATTTAGGATTATTAATATTTCAAACAAAAATCACGTCACTATTATTTTATTGGACATCACATCAATACTATCTTATCGTCCTTGTCTAGCTAGCTAAATACTTTTTCCCACTGTAAAAATTATTTAGCCGAGTCATCCCTCCTTGCCCTTCAAGCTGTTCGAGTGTATATATATGAGTGTGCGCGCGCTTTCTAAGCATAAAACACACACACGCACACATATATGTAGATATAGCTTGAAAATATTGTCGTTTAGATCACTCAAATTTTATTTGGAAGCCGTCCACCTGTGGATTAAGATGTGGGATAATAATAATGCCGTTGATCTAGGCCTCATAAGTTTTCTTGTAATATTAGTTATAAGTTACTGGGCTTATACATGGCAGAATCCCAAATGCAACGGCAAGCTACCACCTGGTTCAATGGGATTGCCCTTGCTCGGAGAGACCATGGCGTTCTTTACTCCTTATTCATCTAATGATATCCCGCCATTCATCAAAAAGAGAATAGCCAGGTATATAAATATATATACACACATATATATATATATGTATAAGTTAATATTGTAAATTTCCATTGAGATGAAGTACTGTCTCTACCACTTTATGTCTATATATGTACGCATATATACATACATACGTGTATAAATACTATGTGCGTAAAAATGTATTTATATTATATGTTGCTTAATGTACGCTTTTGATCATATTGTTGAAGTACTAGGGGTAAAGGATTATTATGAATATGAAAGATCTCTAATCTGAGTCTCTGAGTTGTCCTCTTTAAGGTTTTAAATGTGAATGCTAGTTTTTTTTTTTTTTTTTTTTTTTTTTTAAATATATAAGCAGAAATATTAAAAATAGAATAAAAATATTGTACAAACCTAAAACTAAATAAGAACAAATAAAACTAAAAAAGAAGACTCTAATTCATCCTCTCAAGGATTTTAAATGTGAATGATGTTTTTTTTTTTATTATTTTTTTATTATTTTTTTTATACAAGCATAAATATTAGAAATAGAAACTAGAAACAAAGACTCTGAATCACCTAAAACTGAAATAAGAACAAACAAAAAAGAAGAAAAAAAGACTCTGAGGCTTTGTTTGGATCACGTGTCTATTTTCGAAAAGAAAATTTTTCTTATTTTAAATGAGAAAGTCTTTTCTTTTGAGAATAATTAAGATGTATTTGGATGTAAAAATTTTCTTTTTGAAAAATAAAAGTTATTTGAAATGAGAAAAAATGGTGTTAGGAATAGTTCATTGTAAGAATATTTCAAAAAGATTCGACTCTGTTTGGATCACGTGTCCATTTCCTAAATAAAAAAAAAGTTCTTATTTTAAATTAGAAAGTCTTTTCATTTTGAGATAAGATGGTGTTTGGATAAATAAAAAATTTTATTTTTGTAAACAAAAGTTATTTGGATTGAGAAAAAATGATATTGAGAATAGTACATTTGAGAAAATTTTAAAAAGATTCATTTTCTTATTTCAAAAGAGTATTGTACAAAATAAGTTCAAAATGAGATGTTTTTTTATATTTTTTTTTTTCAAAATGAGAGAATGATAAAAAAAGTTGACACAAACACTTTTTTACAAATTTTTTCCAATTTCAAAATTTAGACACACCATCGAAACAAAGGATTAGTTTTCTTAGGAATTTTAAATGTGAATTTTAGTTTTATTTTTTATTTTTTACAAGCAGAAATATTAAAAATAGAAACTAAAAAAAGAAGACTTTGAGTCGTCCACTTACTGACTTTAAATGTGAAGAAGTGGCTTGTAAAATTGTTACACGTGAGTCCCTTTCAAAAAATAAAAAATAAAAAATAAAATAAAATTGTTACACATGAGGGGCCTCAGACCTACTTTCTGCCTTCCTAGTCCTATTTTCTGCCTTTTCAGTTATGTCACTTTTATTTACAGCCCGATTGACGTGGATGGTTGTATTTAGCTTGTTAATTATTCTTTTTAGTTCTTCCTAATCCACTAAAATATTTTAGCTTTTTTGGGGTTAATATATTTATTTATTTTTTTTTTAAGAAAAATACTAGAAACAATAACTATAATATTAAAATAAAACAGTCGTCGTTTTTTTATTGACAACTGTTTAAAGATTCTCACATCAATTAACTACATCTACTAATTAAAATATGTACGTAAGTTGATATTAAAAAATTAGTATTAGAGTTGACGTCTCTAACATTACTCTTTTTTTAAATGATGTGACGATAGAAGATAATTAGTATTAAGACTTAATACTATATTTTATGTGTGTATTAAACTCTACAGATATGGAGCAGTGTTTCGAACTAATCTGGTTGGCCGGAAAATTATCGTATCAACAGATCCTGAAATCAACCACCACATATTTCAGCAAGAAGAGAAGTGTTTCATGCTTTGTTATACACAGAGTTTTATGGAAATATCAGGACAAGATAGTTTTCTGGGGCAACATGGAATGATTCATAAGTATCTTAAGAACTTAGCTCTAGAACTTGTTAAGCCAGAAACTTGAAGGAAAAGATGTTGCCTGAAATGGATAAAGTTGCTAGAATCCATATGCATTCATGGGCTAGTCAGGGCATTGTAGATGTCAAAGAAGTAGCCTCTAATGTAAAGTATTTCTTAACTTGGCTTTTTCAATATAATTTAAGATTTTATCTGTATGTGTTTTGTGTGTGAATTATATATATGTATATGTGGTCCTGAAGAAAAATATGTTGAATGCATAACATAATTTATGATTCAATGTTTTTGTGTGTGTGTAGAGGTGGATCTATGAAGGGCCGAATGGGGCCACCCTACTGATTTTCTTTTTAAAAATTTTTATTAAATTTGAATCCTTAAAAAATTTATAACTTCTTCTTTTTGTCCCTACTCAGTTTTAATATTTTCATATATGCCGCTATGTTTCTACTGAACTTTGTCCTTTTCTATTTTTATTTCTACTTTTGTATAATTAATTTACTCTTTTTACTCACTATTAAAATATGATTTATGATTTCTTGTTCATATATATTTATTAAAGCTTTTTATGTTATAATATCTTATTGATTGATAGTGCATGTTTTTGAATGTTAGATCTAGTCAAAAACCCATTAAATAAAGAAGCATTTTAAGAAAACAACTTTTGCAATATAGTTTACAGTTCAAAATATGATACTATTGATAGGATATTTTTTCATATTCTGTCTCATAATTCTAAAAAATTTAGTTGGTAATTTTGAAAGCTTTTGTAATACTTTTTATGTTCCACGTTATTTATTAAAAAAAATAAAAAATTAGTGTACATCCTGCTTAAAGTGAAAGGCTGGTTCCACCACTATAGATGTGTGTATATTGTGTTCATGGCCTAGATTGTAGATGTCAAAAAACCTTTCTGATCCGTTGCAAGAATTTCATATAGATCCTTATGTTTTGTTGTGACCCACAAATTGCAAAAACTTTTATTACTGAAAAAAGAAATGATGACATATTTTTAGCAAGTAAGTTGTTATTATTATTGTTTTAAATATATACCTTACTGATATGCTACTCTAACAAATAAGATTTATTCATCTTGACTCATATCAGTAGATGTCAAGACTCTAGTTGACTCATATTAGTGTACAGATATCGATTCTTGAAATAGATTTGTGGGACTTGAATAATTAAGAAATAGATAAAACTCTGAGAAGAAAAAACCTTAAAAAGTTTAGGATTCAAATGGGAATTTATTGAAATTCAAAAAAATTAATCATATTTTCTCAATTTTTTCCCTATGCATTATTATTATTATTTTTGTTTTGATTTTTAGGTCTTTTTTCTATATCTTTCTATATGTTTTAATACTTAGGTTTGTATCCGTATTTTTTCCTTTATAAATTATAGATGTTTACAAGGACAAGTTCTTAATTAAACATTTAGGCATGTTATTCAAATATGCTTCTGATTATTCATGAGCAATTTAATTGGAGCATGCAGTTGATCTTCGAATATTTTGCAAAGAAGCTCATTAGTTACGACGAAACAAAGGCTTCAAAGAAACTCAAGGACAACTACAATGCATTTCTGGATGGATTAATATCGTTTCCTTTAAACATCCCTGGAACTGCTTATCATGCATGTTTACAAGTACGTATTAATCAAAACGTTTTAACAAAATATAATTTATTTCTTAGTGCTATAAAAATCGTTAATTTTGGATGGGAAACAAATTTATACCTTTGAAACAGGGTCGGAAGAAGGCAATAAAAGTGATCAGAGATATCTTCGAAGAGCGGAAAGTATCGAATGCGAACCATGGGGATTACTTAGATCATTTGCTGGAGGAACTAAAGAAAGAAAAACCGATTTTGAATGAGACAATGGCTATAAATTGTCTTTTTACTTCTCTTCGCGGCTTATGAGACCGCATCATCAGCTATTACATTAGCAGTGAAATTTATCTCCGATAATCTAGAAGTATTAACTGAATTAACGGTTTGTATCTTCCTTAATTTTTTAGTAATTACAAAAGTTTATGTGACAAAAAAGTATGTGTAATTAATATATTTTTCAGAAAGAACATGAGAAAATTATAGAAAACCGTCATGACGAGAAGGGCTTTGAGATTACATGGCAAGAATATAAATCTATGACATTTACACATATGGTGAGTAAAGGAGGATATGTTGTTTATGAAAATTAGCTTTAGTTAGGGTTTTAATTATTAATGCTTGTTTATTTCCTACACTTGAAATTATGCAGGTTATTAATGAAACCGTCAGGCTTGCTAACATTGTGCCAGCAGTCTTTAGAAGAGCTGTAAAGGATGTTGAGATGAAGGGCAAGTATATCCATTTTATATGCACTAGTTTTTAGCACGCGCGTGTTAAATTTGTTTGTTTTTTTTTTTAAATTTGTTTGTTTGTTTGTTTGTTTGTTTTTTTTGTTTTTTTTTGTTTTTTTAACTTTGGGGATGGGGAGAATTGAGAAGAATATTTTAGTATGGATGTAGTTGAAAAAAAATACTTTTAACATTAAAAATCATAAAAAGGTATGTGAATAAGGAATAATTAGAAATACAAGGTTTAAAAGAAATAAGGAAACCATAATGAAAAAAATAGAAAGAAAAAAGTATGGTAATATTTGAAAAGTAATAGTTAATAAGTATAAATTAAAAAGAAAAAGGGGGGGTTTTAGGATTAAAAAAAAAAAAACCGTGATGATGACATATTTGAACAATAGTCAAATTAAACTGTAATTACATGTAAGATAAAATAAGATAAGATAAAAATATTCATAGAAATAGTTCTTTTAGTGGCGGAGCCAGAAAATTTTTCCAATGTGAGCATAATAAAAAATTAAAAATAATTTTTAAGCCTAGCCTATTCGTATAGATGACCCCAAACTGTACACAATATCTCATGTTTGCCCATGATTTTTTATTTTACGCCACATTCCCCTGAATTATTTGCTGTTCTACCAAAGGTTCCCATTCCGTAATAACAATTAGATGTAACATTGAATATGTTTTTATTACATGAGTTTTGTTATAGGTAAAATTGTAATTGCATATTTTGTGGATTGCACCTCCATCTCCATCAAAGACATTTTGAAAGTAAACTGTAATTTTATCAAGCATATATAGAATGTTTGGTAATATTTTGGAAATACAGTTTTCTAACGAAAAATGTTTAATTATAATTTTAGCCTTAATTAAAGCTTACGTGATCAAAGTGTTCAATTTCTATTCAGTTTTTGACAGAATCCTGAACATGTGCCATTGCGTAACAATAGAAAAGTTCGAGGCAGAGTGATGTATAAAATTAAAAGTCAATAACAAATATAAGATTAGGGAAAAATTTTAACAATAATTAAAAAAAAAAAACTCCTTTTTTAAATATAGTGGGGGAGTACTTGAAATTTAATAAGCACATAAAGGAGAATAGTAAATTTAGAAAATTTTAGTAGGAACAAGTATCCTCATGTTTATCCTAACTTTTATCCTTTATTTATTTTTTATTCATGTTTGCTATTGTAACCTATTGCAGCAAATTTTTAAAAGATAATAAATTGAAAAAATATTTGCCTAAAAGATTAATAAATGAATTTTGCAGGATATACAATTCCGAAAGGTTGGCTGGTTATGGTTGTTCCATCAGTACTTCACTTGGATCCTAATTACTATGATAACCCATTTACATTTAATCCATGGCGATGGAAGGTAAATTAATAATTTTAGTTCGTGATTTATTAACTTGGATATAGTTAAGACAAAACTAGTTCTTGATTTTTTTATTTTTTTTTTGGTCTCTATTTTTATTATTATTATTATTTTGTTCCAACAAAATAGGGAAAGAAATTACATGTAGGATCTAAGACATTCATGGCCTTTGGCGGAGGTATAAGAGTTTGTGTGGGAGCTGACTTTGCAAAGCTTCAAACGGCCATCATTCTTCATTATTTGGTTTCAAATTATAGGTATGAGTTGTCTTTCCTTTTCATAATTTTCCGTTGAATTTATAATTTGAACTTCTCTCATCAGAAAAAAAAAAAAAAAAAAAAAAAAAAAAAAAAAAAAAAACTACACCACACATTCACTTATTCACATATCGAAAATGCTCTCACAGGTGCTAGACACTAGATTCCAAAGGAAAAAAAAAAAAAAAAAAAATCACACACACAAGATAAAATAACCCCTATATATACAATAACGAAAAAAAAAAAAAACCTTTTTCAGCGGGTGCACCACGAAAAGGTTTGGGATTGATTTCCCAAGTAGGAGCATAGTTATAAATTTCTAACGGTGAATATATAGGAGTAAGTACCTGTAATTTGTCTAATAAAATATATAGGAGTATAATTGAAATCTTAGGAAAAAAGAAATTAAGGGGTTTTTTTTTTTTTTTTTTTTAAATTTGAGTCACTTGTATTTTTTTTTTCTAATAAAAGAGTAGTATAATTGAAATATTAGAAATATTAAGGGTTTGAAAATGAATAGCCCTTTTGCCTGGGCGCCCCTGAACTTAACACAATTGCATTTTTGCCACCTAAAATGTAAATTTTAGCAAGTTATCCGTATACTTGAAAATGTATAGCAAAACACCCCAATTAAAATTGTGCTAATTTTTTGACGTAAATTGACCTATATTTTGCACATGAATCTATAATAATGTAAGGAATAGTCATTTTTATCCATGCTAATCCCACATTTTTTTGATAGGGTATTTAATTAAGTTGTGTCAAAATTAAAAAATTTAAATAAACTTTGTTTTAAGTATAATTTTATGTTATTGATTAGAAATGACCTTTCATACTTCTAATTAAAGATCCATGTGCAACTTCCAAGTCAATCTCACCATCGAAATTCTAACACCATTTTGCTATGTATTTTTGTTTAATTTGGAGAGAAACTTGCTAAAATTTGTTTAGGATACAGTGAATTGTAATTGTAGGATACGTTCAGGAGCACTAAAAACAAAAAAGGCAAAACAAATTTTCAAAATTTGAATGAGGACATGAACTTTCACTCTGTATAAAAGTTACAAAGTCAGTACTCATATATAAGTTCTATGCTGCATGACTCGTATATTTTGTTAGTATATTTGACCCATTGGCTATTAACTTTGATGTTGACAATGTTAGTGCCCTTAGAAACTGTCTCCTATTACATACATACATACATACATATATATATATATATATATCCTTTTGGTTTGAAAATATTGTAATTAATTAGGTGGACAATAATCAAAGGAGGGGAGATCGTCCGCAAACCTGGTGTGGCGTTTCCTTATGGATTACACATCAAAATCTCAGAAAAAGCTTGAGTAATGCAAGTTATGGTGTGAGACAATGGTTATTTTATTAGCAATATGTGTGTGAAAATAATATGCTGAAGTTAAATTTTGTGAAAGACATGTACAAGACATACAAAAATGTCTAAATATATATATATATATATGCTGTTATCTTTAGCTACGTCAAACTATATATATATATATATATATATATATATATGTAGTTGGCGTTGGACTAAAATTCACATTTCTAATTCGACTAGAAAATAAATATTTAAATAGGTTTGATTAAATCTCGTAAAAATTAAATGTGATTTTTATTTATTTGTGCTTTCATTAAACCCAGTAATAGATTAAAAAACGAAAAAGATCTTACAAATAATTTGTAAGTTTTGCTATGGATTAGGGCCCCGAAGTGGGTTTGTTGTGGCATTGGCGTCCTCGACTATTTTATAATTTTCGGTATCCGGAAATTGGTTCTAAGGTGCTCCTAAACTTTCTTTGGAGATCATATATATATATATATATATATATATATATATATATTACTGGTGTCTTCAAAGACTATTTCTTGGTGCTATGGGACATGTGACGCTGATTGTAAAGGAGTTGAAGATGATGTTTATGATTAAGCAATGTATATGAGTTTAAGAAGAAGATCGTGCTTGTTTTATTTTTGAAAAAAAAAATTACTATATGGTAAACATACATTTATAATGTGACACAACAAGTTAAAATAAAGCGAAACTAGAAAATTGTTTACCAACAATACAATAAAATATAATATAATTTTATACTATATAGTATAATGTGGTGCACTAACAAACCTAAGAAAAGGAGGGCAAAAATCATTTCTTGTTGCTTATCGAAACTAAAATTTAGCAAAAGCGTGGGGGAGAAAGAATACTACGGAAACTTTGAAGCAAACTTCTAATAATTTGTCGGTTCACAGGAAAAATTTGAAGCAATAAACTCTCGTTGAATTGTGCAGAAATACCGAAGGCTTGAAAGTTCGTATTGCAATGGTTGTCGATGTTGGAAAAACGGATCCGATATCAGAGTTACGGCACATCAGAAGTTTTAAAATTTTTATGCCGATTCAAAAAAGAAGCTCATGATGTATATAACAATAAATTAAATACATGATCAAACGTACCTTGTTTCTCAGATTCCGGAATTGCTAGAGCGTCGACCAACGTGTCTTCTCTACTATTCTCAAGTCCCCACGTCTCAGATTGTGTGTGGGCACACGTGCCATGAATCCAAGCGATCGGTAATTCTTCCGAAGTCTAGATCCCACCTTCTCAATCCCGATGTACCTTATTGAGAATTCGATCCAGGTTCGTTCTTCAAAACTACAAAATAGGAATCGGTTAACCTTCTATGAAAAATATCACTCGGCTTAACCTTCCTCACAGTTTTGATTCAATGGAAATTTCTCTATTTTTCTCACATCCAAGAATGACGAATTTTCTCAAGCACAAAAACCTAGTTTTTGGTGTTTTTTTTTTCTCTCCCAAAAACCATCCCCCCCCCCCCCCCCCCCCCCCCCCCCCCCCCCCCCCTCATTTTTGAGTGTATGATGACGGTTGGCTTTTCCAAGAACCTCTAGCCTTTATATAATATTCCAATCATTTTTCAAAAAAATCTCCTACTTGAAAAATAATTATTAATTATTTTTTTGGATAATCTTTTGAACCAAAGGATCATTCAAATTTCGGGCTAGGTTCTTTGAACCTTATAGACGTTTTTTTTTTTGCTAGGAGAAGGACTCCTAAAATTCGTCCCCTCTTTTGAGTATATTCAAATTCGTCCTCCATATAATGTGGAGGTTAATTGGTGGTTCAAATTTAAATAAAAAATCTAGACTAGTCAAAAAGTCCTAATCCTATCTAGATTCAAACTCCTTTTAAACCTTTGAATTTAAATAAATATTTTCCACAAACGTTATCCATATTTAATTAATTTAAATAAATGGAATATTTTAGATTTCCTTTCCACCAAAAAACCGGGCACCATTCTTTTAAGAAAAGAAAATATATCAAATAAGCTCCATTATTTAAATCAATTAATAATTTAATGTTAGGAATATATTTAAACAATTTTGAAACAAAATATTCATCCCTCCATCCATTAAAAATTCGTGCACTATCAATTAGGAGAGAAAAAATTTGTTTTCTAAAATTAAATAATTCAAACACAATCTTATTTCCAAAATTAAATTAAACAAAATAATTAACAAATAATTATTTTATTTACAATCAATCATATGTTGACAAATCACATTATTTGTCTACATGAATTTCACATGTCAAATTCTTTTTCGAGATTGCATGTTAGAGAGTATCATGTCTTAATAGACATTATTAAATTCCAATTTAATTTACCGATCTCATTAGAAAAAAATCCCAAGACGCTTCGTGGAACTATATGGGCTAATAGAGGGACCCGATTAAAATATGTAAAGAGGCTCCTATAATTGTGAAAAATTAATCCCGGATTAATTATTTATCAATTATCAACTTCATGACTATTCCACTAAAAGTCTGAAGCTAAACTCCCGTTTACATACCGTATTATGAAAGCTCTCTAACACAGTGCTTCTTCCATGATTTATTCATCGCTTGCTTAATCCCCATATGTTATCCATGATTGAATTAAGGACTTTTTCCGTTTTACCTTTCTAATCATTTTAACTTAAAGTTCCATTATTCTCCATTGAAAGAACCACCAATTGTAAAGCCATACAATCGGTAAACCATCAGAGAACACAAAGTAAACTAATGGCCAAGATCTTGTTATATTATCTTTCAATTCCTGAATAATGGCTTTAAGTAGATAACATGTACTATCGTTAAGATAGCTATGGATTCTGTTCGCTCAATTGAACACTCGCAAGTATACGAGTCGTACAAGTAATAAAGTGTACACATTTGTACGGATATCGTCTCTCGAGGATTAAATCACCAAAATTATCAAATAAAAGCTATTTTAATACCAAAGAAGGTATGAAATAAAAATAAAGAACTGAATTGGAAATTCAATAAAAATTATGTAACAATTAAAAGCAAAGCAAAAGCAAGCAAAACTAATGAAAATAACGGGATTGCAGTTGAGTTTGGGAAACCAATGGGTTAAACAAGCTAGGACACCTAATTTCACCTTAGTTGCATGTCTGCTACACGAATGCTACTAGAATGCTATAGCATGCTCTGCGCCTGTTAACCAAACCTCTGTTTTGATGCATAAAAATCTTCCGAATTATTATGGCTACTTCCTCAAACCTTTTTCAACATATTCCTATGTGAATCCAGCTCTTAGAATGCAATTTTAAGGCTCGGGTCTTGTGGGTTGTGCAAGATGAACAATATATTCCTATACCATTCACAAATCAATAAACCTAGACAAGCATATTGAACTTGCATCATCCATGTTATTTCCAACTTAAATTAACCCTTCCGGTATTAATCTAAATCTGATTTCCTATAGTTGATGGCCAGTCAGAAAATAGAAATAAACATAACACACACATGAATGAACAAGAGCAGAACATTATCTAGCAATTCAACATCAACATAACATTCCTACAACCTTGGTTCCATTAGGGTCCTAGCTAAACAATTTAGTTCATATTTCGGATTACAAAAGCAAGCTTAAAAACATCATCCATTGTTCACAGAGAATGAAAATCAGAAAATAAATCAAGAAAGAGTAAGAAGAAGAAAAACTCCTAATGACTATGGATGGTCCTTCTACGTCCTTCTCCTCCTGAGCTCATATTCCAAAATGGGCGTAAAAATGGAAGCTAAAACTTCCTGAGCTCTCTCTCTCTCTCTTGCCCAAAAAATGGTGTATTTTTTTCTCTCCTCTGTTTTCTCTCTCTTTCCCCTGACGGCTGCTTGTATCCCCAATTGGTATATCCTCCTCACTGCTCTCTTTCCTTTCTTTTTGTTGTTTTGTTAGGCTAGGGCAACAATGGTACACATGTGGCAAAAAATGGTGGGGGACCAGCTGACCACAAATGTCCAGCTCATTCATTCCACATGTTTTCTCCACATAATGGTCTGATGTCAGCAAAATCTGCCAGCAATACCTAGAATTTCGCCCAGAACTGCTGCAGCATAGTTGTAGCATTTACCTGAAAAACACATTACCAGCACTTTAACGTTTTGGCCCTAATTTTGCTCTATAATCCTTTAATTTCAGTTCAAGAAGAGCATAATTACAGAAGTTGACCTCAGCAAAAGTAAAACTTAAAAAAAACAAAACAAATCACAAAGAAAAATAATAAAAGTGCTCTTGACTAAGCAAATTTGGACTAGAAAAACATTGGATAACTCTAATGTCTTAGAGTTATCAGATTCCGTATCTATGAATCTGGATTTCTCCATCCATAAGTCATACACCCAAAACACAAGTATATTGATCATCAATTATCAGTGTATCACCTATAGTGAATCAAAGTGTATAAGTCATGGATGCGAACTCAAATATTCATTTCAGGATTAAGTTTAATGCATGATGATAATCAAAGCGTCATTGATTCTTATAAACGGAATTATTAAACCGAATCAATTAACACCTTAGGTCCAGTCCAATGTCATACCTCAATACTGGTATACATTAAAGTTTCTACTCGGAACCTATCCGATGGTCAAGACAAACCATCCCTCCAAGGAAGTAGACAACATTTGCAATCTTATCATGAATAAGATCCCCAAATCTTATTACATCGATTGCGGACCATTTATTTAGACTGTTATCAAATTACCACGTCTTCTATGTATACCCCGTATACATATGGTAATCCGATATATTACCAACAACTTATAAACGGAATTATTAAACCGAATTAATTAACACCTTAGGTATTGATTCTTATAAACGGAATTATTAAACCGAATCAATTAACACTTTAGGTCCAATCCAATGTCATACCTCAATATTGGTATACATTAAAGTTTCTACTCGGAATCTATCCGATGGTCAAGACAAACCATCCCTCCAAGGAAGTAGACAACCTTTGCAATCTTATCATGAATAAGATCCCCAAATCTTATTACATCGATTGTGGACCATTTATTTAGACTGTTATCAAATTACCACGTCTTCTATGTATACCCTGTATACATATGGTAATCCGATATATTACTAACAGCCTAGGAGTATTTTATGTTTGCTCAAAATAATCATACAATCAACAAATTAAACTAAATAGGATACAACTTATTAAACATGAATAACCTCTTTTTATTAATATCAAAATGTCATATTTACAGAAAATCCCTATAATTGATTTTCTATCATTAGGGCACATATTGATCCCAACAATTTCCCACTTGCCCTAAATGAGTAAATGTGACATATTGCGCATCCACATGCCTTCGACGTGTTCCTCGAATCTTCTGGCCGCCAAAGTCTTCGTGAACGGGTCGGCAAGATTGTCCTCTAATGCGATTTTGCAAACCGTCACATTTCCACTTTCAACAAAGCCTCTGATAATGTGATATTTTCTGTCAATGTGCTTACTCCTCTTATGATGCCTATGATCCTTGATATTAGCTACTGCTGCACTGTTGTCATAGTAGACACCATAGCTTTATCCATACTAGGAACGACCTCAAGGTCACCAAGGAACCTGCGGAGCCATACCACTTCCTTAGATGCCTCACTGGCAGCCACATACTCGGCTTCCATGGTCGAGTCAGTAATGCAAGATTGCTTAACACTTCTCCACACAACGGCACCACCTCTAAGGGTAAAGACAAATCCTGAAATCGATTTACTCGAATCCTGATCTGATTGAAAATCTGAATCTGTGTATCCTATAGGAACAAGGTCCTGACTGGAATATACTAGCATATAATCCCTCGTTTTCCGTAGATACTTGAGTATATGCTTGACCACAACCCAATGGTTTGGTCCCGGATTCAACTGATATCGACTTACCATACCAACCGCAAAACAAATGTCAGGCCTAGTACATAACATAGCATACATAAGACTACCTTCCGCAGATGCATAAGGTACATCTTTCATACTCCGATGTCTTGAGACAATCATCTCTAGAAAGCTTGATTCCCATTCTGAAAGTTTGGGCACCTTTCTTGGAATCTTTCATAGAAAACCTCTCAAGTACTTATCAGTTTATAAAGCTTAGGAGAGTGCTATTGTTTTGTTCTTTCTATCTCTAAAGAGTTGAATTCCAAGAACATAATTAGCTTCTCCTAAGTCCTTCATGTCAAACTGTTTGGCCAACCAAACTTTTATTGATGATAGTGTTGGCACATCGTTTCCAATAAACAATATATCATCCACATAAAGTACAAGGAAAACCACTTTCTCGTTCTTGATACGTTTAGAAACATATGGTTCATCAATGTTTTGTTCGAATCCATAGGTTTTGATTGCTTGATCAAATCTAATATTCCAAGAACGAGATGCTTGCTTTAATCCATAGACGGATTTGAGCAACTTGCATACCTTGTCTTCTTGGCCATTTGCCTTGAACCCGTCTGGTTGTATCATATAGATATCTTCCTCAAGAGAGCCATTCAAGAAAGTTGTCTTGACATCCATTTGTCATATATGATAATCGAGAGCAGCCGCAATGGATAAAAGAATGCGGATTGACTTAAGCATTGCTACAGGCGAGAAGGTTTCTTCATAGTCGATTCATTCTTTCTGCGTATAGCCCTTTGCTACAAGTCTTGTCTTGAAAGTTTCCACTTTCCCATCCACACCTCTCTTCCTCTTGTATATCCACTTACACCCAATCGGTTTTATGCCTTGGGGTAAGTCTACAAGTTTCCAGACCCCGTTGGAATCCATAGATTCCATCTCAGTGTTCATAGCCTTTAGCCAAAGACTAGGATCAACATCCTCCATAGCTTCCTTGTACGTAGCCAGATCATTAACAAGTTTTATGGATTTTGCCTCAAAGACTTCACCATTGAACATTTACCTTTCAGATTCCCTGACAATCCTCCCACTATGACGAAGCTCCCATGGTTGTTGATTCTCTAGCGGTTTTTTCACAGGGTTTTCAGTGACTTTAGGAACATCCAAACCCGAAGTCATCTCCTCAAGCACCACTTTGCTACGAGGTTTAAAGTCTTCCATGTAACTTTCCTCGAGAAATGTTGCATGTGTGGAGACGAAGACTTTATTTTGCTTCGGATTGTAAAACAGGCCACCTTTTGTCCCTTTTGAATAGCCAACAAACAAGCACACTTCTAATCGTGACTCCAACTTTGTCGCTTTCTTATCCAAGACATGTGCCGGACAATCCAAAATTCAAATATGATTCAAATTAGGTTTTCTACTAGTCCATAACTCGAAAGGAGTTTTAGGAACCGATTTGGAGGGAACGTTATTTAGAAGATAGCATGCAGTTTGTATGGCGTGCCCCCAAAACGACAAAAGTAATGTGGAGTAACTCAACATAAACCGGACCATATCCAATAAAGTCTTATTCCTTCTCTCAACTACCACATTCTGTTGAGGAGTACCAGGTGCAGTCAACTGGGATTGTATTCAATTCTCGATCAAATGTCTTAACAACTCATCTGATAGGTATTCCCTACCTCGATCCGATCGAAGTGACTTAATGGACTTGCCTAATTTTTTCTCCGCTTCAGCCCGAAATTCTTTGAACTTGTCAAAGGTTTCGCTTTTGTGGGTCATCAAATAGACATATCCATACCTTGAGTAGTTGTCAATAAAGGTGACATAATACTTATACCCACCACGTGCTTCTATGTTCATGGGACCATAAACATCCGTATACACAAGTTCTAAAAGTTCCTCGACACGACTATCCTTGTCAGCAAAGTGTCGTTTGGTCATCTTGCCTTCCAAACAGGATTCGCATTGTGGCCAAGGTTCACCCTCGTACAAGTCAAGGCATTCTTCATTTACTATCCTTTGAATTCTATTAAGACCTATGTGACCTAGTCGTAAATGCCAAAGATATGATTTGTTAGAGTGAGAAGACTTATGTCTTTTAGAGTTCCTTTCCAATATTGTATCAAGCACTGAGTGCATCTTAGGTTTGATAAAATAAAGATTTTCATGCATCTATCCATTACAGATAAGAGAATTGCTTTTCCTAATAACAACTTTATTATAAAAATAAACCGAAATGAGTCTTTAATCAAACAAGCTACCGAAAATTAGGTTCCTCTTAAAACTAGGAACATAAAAATAATGTCTCAAAACAATAAATCTAAATTCATCAAAGTAAAGATGCACATCTCTCATTACTTCGGCTCGCACTAACGTCTCATCACCGGTTCTTAACGTAAAGTTCTCCTCACACAGACTTATCGTTACCTTAAACCCTTACAGAGAAATACAAACATGGTTAGTGGCTCCAAAATCTATAACCCAAGTATCATTAGATTCTTCCACTAAACAAGCCTTAAGATACAGGATATCGAAATTACCTCTTTGTTTTTACATAGTCAGGTAGTATCTGCAATCCTTCTTAATACATAGTCAGGTAGTATCTGCAATCCTTCTTAAAGTGTCTTTTCTTCCCACAGAAAAAGCACTTAATCTTCTTAGGATCCACCTTCCGCTTCTTAGTCTTGGTAGACTTCTTAGAAGCAGGTGTCTTTGCCGCAGGCTTGTTCCCCTTGTTCTTCCTCTTTTCCTTCTTCCTTTTGGGATTAGGCGCAGGTGAACCAGGTTCAGTCACATTTGCCTCAGCCTTAAATCCAGAATCCTTGAAAATATTCTCAAAGGCTTGCAACTCTTTCTTTAATTCCGTTAGAGACATCTTTTTCCGGTTAAGATTGTAGGATGCCTGAAACAAATTGAAATCCTTGGACAAGGTTTTAAAAACCATGACCAATTGAGTTGCAGCATCGATCTCAGCCCCATTTGCCTGAGCGTCAGACAAATAAGCCATGATTTTCATCATGTGTTCCTTGATGGGAGTTCCAACCTTTTGCTTGTAGTTCATGAGACCTTTGATAGCATCGGTCTTAGCTTGAATAGTTTGTTCACCAAACATTTCCTCCAGGTTGTCCATGATCTGCCTGGCAGTTTCTTGTTCTTTATGCTGTTTCTGGAGCACGTTAGACATGTTAGCCCGAATATAGCACATAGCACTACGGTTGGAATTGTCCCAGTGCTCAAGTGCTATAAATTCCCTATCAGGAGCATCGATCACAGGCGTGGGCGGTCAAGGTTGGGTAAGGACGGAACTGTATTTCTCAAAGTTTAAGACGATAAGCAAATTCATTTTCCAATCATTAAAATTCTGGCCGATTAATTTGTTTTGCGTAAGTATCACAGATAATGGGCTCGAAATTTTGATCTATAATAAGAAAACATGTAATAAGTACGAGCAAACATCCTTTTATTTAAAATTTTTTTTTTGATTTTGTAATGAAACAAAAAGATCTATATGCAATCTAAATGTTTATGTGTAAAACCCTTAAAAAAACACATATCTTACAACGATAATTCCTAGCTTCTGCTTTCCAAGCTACCGAGGAGTAGTCATAGAAGAACTAGCCAAGAACATGGATCCCCTCCGATTAATACATATTCGTCCATGGAGCATAACCCCATTAAATATATATTAACTATCGCTTATTTGACCACTAGTTTAAATATTGGAGCCTCAAGGGAAGGTTAATAAATAAAGTAGCATGAGTGTGTAACCATCGATTTCAATTTTGAATCCATATTTTACATTCGCCACCGAGGGGTGATCTAAACATAAAATATGCCCAAAATTGTTATCCTTTCGAAAATCCAAATCAGTGTGCGCTCTAGGTAAGATACCTATCCGAAGGAAATTCCCGGGTCGAACCCTAGTAGTAGGCACTACCATGCGTAACTATTGGACCAACGATGGAGGCCGTAGGTCTTAGTGTGTAAAACCTTCTCCCACTTAATCTTTTGAATTAGGGTTTTTATTTTTCATGCATAAACAATATTTATTGAGTGGTACTCCCTAGTCTATATGGCATGTTATCAATACATTACGAAATAGTATAACATATTTATCTAGCATCGCATCATCCATGGTTTGCAAAATATGTAAATAGCCGTGGATCATAATTCCATCCTAGAAAAAAAAAATGTAAAATTTACAAAAAATTAACCAAAACATATATCGGCCTTATTTTGTAAATCCATGCCTTGTATCCTTCTTCAATGTGTCGTCCTTCTACAATGTCACTTCATTTTAAATTTAAATTAAATTTAAATTTCTAAAAAGATTATATGTGATTTTTAATTTTAATCAAAATTACAAAAAATCAAAAATTTAAATAAAACACGTTTTTAATTTAAAATTCAAATTTTAAAATTTCAAAAAATGTGATTTTCCAATTTTAATTAAAATCACAAAATTTTAAAATTCTCAATAAATAAAAACATCCATTAAAATTAAATTTAAATTTTGATTTTTGATTTTTCAAATTATCAAGATCACATATCATTGGAAAATTAAATTTTCAAAAGGATTTAATGTGATTTTTCTTCCACAAAAAAAAAAAAAAAATCAATAATATGAAATTTGAATTAATTAAAATTTCCAAATTTAAAAAAAAAAATCACATCTTTTGAAAATTTCCATACATTCGTTCATCTTCAATCTCCTTGAATCCATTGTAGCCCGAATTTACAAAAAATTCCTATGCCATTTCCGGCTTATAAAAATTCTAGGAATTGAAAGAACGACCTAGCGGTGATAATAGACCGCATCTATTACACTTGAAAAACCTAGATACAAATTCTAACCTCTATAGAATCATGACCGATAAAATTGAACAAGCATCATATATAAAATATATATATATATATAAAGCATTCATTCATCCATACATCCATTCACAATATATTTAACATACACAAAATAAAACCTAGAGTGCCAACTCTCTAAAATATTTCATTAATGCATAGAGAGAAATTTATTTGATCAAATAATTTATATTATATACATGATCATGAGTTGGTTCTGATACAATTTGTTACAAAAACGGATCCGATATCAGAGTTACGGCGCAGCGAAAGTTTTAAAATTTTTATGCTGATTCAGAAAAGAAGCTCATGATGTATATAATAATAAATTAAATACATGATCAAACGTACATTGTTTCTTAGATTCCGGAATTGCTAGAGCGTCGACCAACGTGTCTTCTCTACTATTCTCGAGTCCCCACGTCTCAGAGTGTGTGTGGGCACACATGCTATGAATCCAAGCGACCGGTAATTCTTCCGAAGTCTAGATCACACATTCTCAATCCTGATGTACCTTGTTGAGAATTCGATCCATGTTCGTTCTTCAAAACTCAAAACAGAAACCAGTTAACTTTCTATGAAAAATATCACTCGGCTTAAACTTACTCACAGTTTTGATTCAATGGAAATTTCTCTATTTTTCTCATACCTAAGAAGGATGAATTTTCTCAAGCACAAAAACCTAGTTTTTGGTGCTTTTTTTTTTCTCTCCCAAAAACCGTCCCCCCACCCCCCCCCCCCCCCCCATTTTTTGAGTGTATGATGACAGTTGGCTTTTCCAAGAACCTCTAGCCTTTATATAATATTCCAATTCTTTTTCAAAAATATCTCCTACTTGAGAAATAATTAATAATTATTTTTCTGAATAATCTTTTGAACCAAAAGATCATTCAAATTTCGGGCTAGGTTCTTTGAACCTTATTGTAATAACCCACTTGTTTGTAACTTGTGATTTCTTCCGTTGAAGAAACATAGTTGTGTTATGTATGTTTATATGATACGTTTTCTAAGCAAAGTTGTCGAATCTTTTGTTTAAAGATTTGATATTTTCTTTATGTCAGTTCAAGACCCTTTGGTTAAAAAGGGGTAAGTTATGATTTATGATTTTATGTGATAATTTATAGTTTAAGAAAGTCTTATTGGCAGTTCAGATAAGTTTTGGACAATGGTCCAGTATGATTATACTGTTATCAGTTGAAAACAGTATATGAATATTTATGAAAATGGACTGCATTTAAGAAATAAGCCAAACAAGCATTTAAGGATGACATCTCAGATGACAAGTGTCATTATCATGATTGGTCACTTCACAGGGACCAAAATGCAAATACTTTATGTTTAGGGGTCAATTTGCAAATTTGAGAAAAGTTTATGATTTTGAAGTTTTAAAGTTAAGGAAGTCTTTTTAAGAAGGATTAAGCATGAATTTGAGGTTTAGAAGGCTTAATTCAGTCGGCCAAATCTATAGGGACTAAAATGCAAATATTTTTGTCTTTAAGGGCCAAAGTGCAATTTTGGAAAAATTGTGGACTTATCCGCAATTATGCAAACTTTTAAATCAAGGGATCTAGTTTATGAGGAGCATTATGCAAATTAGAAAAATTTAAGTATCATTAAAAGTTTACAAATCATGCTCCAAAGTTTAGTAACTAAGCACTTTGTTTTGCTTAGTTAATTTGTGTTGTAATTTAACTAGCCTAATTGTTTCATTTGGCATCACCAAAACCAGCCACTTGTGGGTAAGACACCTCAAGTTTTTAGCTTGCATTAGTCACTCTTCTAGCCTTGCATCCTTGGCAAGCCAAGGCTTGCACACACAAGCATCAAGGCCGACCAAACAAGGGAGCAACACATGGACAAGTCTTGCTCACATGGCAAGCTCAAGCTTTGCCAAAGCTATCCCATGACCGGCCATTTGAGGAAGCAACACCTCTTGGTGTAGCTTTGATGAGCCAACACCCTAAGTTCACTAGCCTAGCCTCCTTGGCAAGCCAAGGCTTGCACACACATCATGCTAGGGCCGGCCTTCACAAGGGATGGACACATCAACATTGTAGCCTTGATGAGCAAGCATTGTAGCTTGGCTTGTGTGGCAATTTGGAGCAAGAATGAGCAGCCAACACATAGGGACTAGGGGAAAAATATTGTGGTTTTAAGGACCAAAGAATAAAATCACAAAAGATGAATTTATTGAACTCTTTATACACATGACACATCATGCACCTAGGCTAGCAAAATGCATAAGCAAATCACACCTAGGGCCGACCACACCAAGGGAGGAACACCTCATGGTTCCTAGGCCATATGAATAAGCAACCTAGCTAGGGTTACTTGGCAAAAAATCAGCAAGGGTGGCCGGCCATCACTCAAGAAGACAAAGCCAAATTGGTTTCCTCCAAGGACCTATGGAGCAATAGCTAAATTTTTAGGGGTTAATAGAAAATTTGTGAAACTTGTGCTTCACCTATAAATAGGTGAAGGCTCCTTCATTATTTTTGGTTAGCCAACACACACACACAAGCAGCACAACTCTCTCTATTCTGCCTTAGAAGCCGAGCAAGGGAGGAGAGAAAAGAAAGAAAAGAAAACAAGAGAAAAGTTTTCGGTTTAGGGTAAAAAGTGTGAGAGAAACTTCCATATCCTAATCTAAGAAATTCATCAGTAGAACTTGAGGTAAATATTGCTATCCTCTAGTTCTTCATTTAAAATTTTAAGTATATGTTTAGTATGAAGAAGAATATGTTCAAATTTTGCAAAACTTATGCACTAGGATTCTTAGTATGTTCACATAGGGTTTGAATTGAACGGTTGTTCTGGTAACCAAATTATGAGACCTTTAGAGGCCGAATCTGGAAAAAGTTAAAACTACAAAGTTGTAGAGAAGAGAAAATCCTAGGGGGTATCACGGCCAGTTTTTGAAAATAAGGCCTTTAAGACCTTCGTTTTTGCAAAAACCCGAGACCAAATTTTTAGTAGTAAGTTTGGTCGAAAAATTTTCAAGGGCAAAAACAAACAGGTTAAAGACAGATTCAAGGTTTGAGGTTAAAACGAAAGTTGTAGGAGACTTCAAGGTCTACAACTTCCATGAAGAAAACTTTTCCAAATTCGGAATAGATTTGCAGGAAAAGGGTCAAACATTAGAAACTGATTTTGGAACCCGGTTTTTGTAAAATATTAGGGTTTTTACTAAATTTCAAAAAAGAGTTGAAATTTAGGAATTGTAGTTTATTTTTCAGCAACTAGGATTGTTATGTTGTTATGGAAGGATGATACTCATCCTACGATTTTTCTTAAAAACAGGAAAGCGACCTGTTTGAATAAAGAATTTAATTCAAGGCGCAGTAACGGTAAGTACAACTCCGCCTACAGCATAAACAAAACTGTTTGTTGTATGTTTTCAAGATTATGATGATATAAGTTTGATAAAATGCTTGTGACTTGTATGATAACAAGTTCATGATGCTATGTATGCAAGAAATGTTTATGATATGTTTTCAAGATACAATAAATATTTGGAATATGTATGGTATGAATGGAGTATGTTATGACCTGTATGTTTCTAATAAGTGATGAATGTTATGATATGTATGTTTTCAAGGTCATGTTATGAAATACAGAATGTATGTTTAAGGTATGTAAGTTCATATGATGATTAGCTTGATATTATGGCATCACGAAGCATGCTCACTAATTATAAGTTATTCAGTAGGATATGAAATCCCAGTTTCAGTTACGAAACTGTTTATGAATATGAAATCAAGTTTCAAGTAAGAAACAAGGTAAAGATAAGATTAAGCATCGTTATGATAAGTAGGATGCTTCATGTCGTATCGACCCGCGTTAGGTCGGGTTTGGTTCATGGTTTGAGTTGGACAGGGCTGGCCGCCCCAACCACTCCATGGCAGCGCGCCACGGTACGTACATTTATGTTATGATATGTAAGGGCCCAAAAACTATGCTAACCTATGAAAACAGGAATAAAGCATAAATGGTTCATGCATTATGATACTATGTTATGTTGCGGATAAATAGTTGTGCTTGCTGAGCGAAAGCTCATGTTTTAAGTTTATGCTGTAGGTAAGCAACCCTACGGTACAACATGATGCAAGGCAGTGGAGCATGGCGAGGCAAAACTGTGAAACTGTGGGACGGGAACCGCTATGTTTCTTTTTGTTAAATTATGCTGCGTTAAATATGTTGTAAATGAGTATAAGGTTTTATTACTATAATAAGTAGCTAAGTATATGTACCAGTATGTATGTAAGTATTTGTTAAGAAGATTTCAGTTCAAGTTTTATATTGTATGTATAAAAAAAAAATTTAGCTCAAGTTTTGTAAGTAATAAGTAAGTATGTACGGATGCGGCCTACGATAGGCGGGTCGTGTCAGAGTTGGTATCAGAGCAAGAGGTTCTGTCTTCCGGTTTCACAGTATGCCTGCCTACGCCACTGTCATTGTAAGTTAAACTTATTTCGTTTTAGTGTAATTAATTTATAAAAAAATTTGTATCATTTAGATTAAACGGCAATGGACGACGACCGCGGTGCAGCTTACGTATTTTTCACTATGTCACCACTAATATTCGATGGGACAAGAAGAACGGTGACACTAGCAGCATGGCTCCACGATATGGAGTCCATATTTCGCATATGCCACATTCAGTCACATCTCCAAGTATTGTTGGCCAGTCGATGTCTAGCAATAGATGCTAGACTTTGGTGGAGAACTCAGGGGGAAAATGAAGTACAAGGAGGATTATGGGAGGACTTCCGTAATGCTATCGTTGCTCAATTTGGACCAATACGGGAAGTTGACGCTAGTATGCATTATCGGGATCCAGTTATTTATCGCGATATGAACACTACCCGATATTTGAATTACGTTTACGATTGACACGCTTATCCAGGCGAATCAATGGGTCATTACTGCCGAAGGTTCCAAGAGGCGATGTTACCCCATATTCCTGATTGGGGCAACCCTGAGATGAGAGCATTAAAACTGCTCAGGGAAGGATTACCTCCCGAAATTAGGGTACATGTGCCGCCTCCAGCGTTGGAGATGACGTTAGACCATATGATTAATGATATTTTGGACGCCGAATTAGCAGCCCATGTGATTCAGGCGGATGCTATAATAAATGACCAAGGACAGGAGCCGGTCGATAATGATAATATGGAAGAACCACATTTCCAATGGGGTCCAGAATTGCAAGAGGATCCTATTCCGGCGGTACCACTTCAAGAAATTCCTCCACAAGAGGAGGGAATTGATAATGAAGCCATGAATCCCGAAGAATTCCCAGAAAATCTTGAGCTTCAAGAAGATCCTCCTGAAATTGTTATGGATGAGGAAGAGGAGGAACAAGTAAACATAGAAGATGATCCGGAGGAGATCATGTTTGATGAGGAAGATTGGGAAGTGTTCTCTAATGTGTCATCAGAATAGTGAATTTAGGTATAAGATAGTAATTCTGTGTGATGGTAAGTGGTGGACACTTCCATCTTATGTGAATATGTAATATATGATGTAGTGATACAATCTATGATATGGTTATGTTATATTCAGGTATGGCATTATGATATGATTATGCTATGATATGATTATACTGTGATAAGATATAATGATATCATGACCTGATATTATAAGTAAAGTTTATGATAAAGTTAAGATAAGATATAATAAGATATGCTATGAACGAACAAGAAGATGATTGAAATCTTTCTTGTGATTAGAATTGGAAGATGTCTCGGCCGCATACCCGAGCAAACCCAAATCCGCAAGAGCCTGATCTTGCAAATTTAATAGCCACATTGCAACGGCAATTACAAGAACAGCAGCAAGAAAATAATCAGCTTAGGGAACAAGTAGCCCAACTAAGTCAGATCCCTCAAGCTAACGAAGTTCCACCACAGAATAACCCTGCACCTCCAGGAGTACCTCAAGTACCGGAGGTTCGTCAAGAAGTTCCGTTAGCACCAGCGGGACAACAAAGGAATCCACCCTTAGTCAGGGAAGATTTATTGTATGAGCGGTTTAGGCGAATGAAGGCGCCTGAGTTCGAGGGAACCACGGATCCGATAATAGCAGATAATTGGCTTATAGATATCCAAGTAATTTTGGATTTTATGGGACTTACAGAACATGAGAAAGTCCTTTGTGCCTCTTTTGCTTTAAAGAAGGATGCGCGCCATTGGTGGATGACGGTCCAAATACGCAGGAACGTAGCAAACATGAGTTGGCAAGATTTCGTAGACGAATTTAGTACGATGTACTATAATCGGGAAATTCTGGCAGCTCAACAAGATGAGTTTACCAGTTTCAAGCAAGGGTCTATGTCGGTGACGGAAGCAGTTAAAAAGTTTGAACAACTTGCTCGTTTATGTCCAGAACTGGTACCGAATGAAAAAGAGAAAGTAAGGAGAATGATGAAGATGTTCCGGACTGACATATCCAAGCAAGTTAGTGCTGGAAGCAGCCCTCCTACTCTCGTAGCTGATTGTATAAGTCGAGCTATGAGAGCAGAATATTGGATTAATCAGGATAAGGAAGCGAGGGTTCAAATCTTCAAAGCTAAGAAAGAGGAAAAAGCTATAGAGAAACAGTTGCAGCCTAGACAGAATCAGGAGATGAACTTGAAAGGCCAGACTAGCAATTCCAACCAATATTCCAAACAGTTTGGGAGGAATAAAAGGAAAGGAAATGTTACGGGCCCTGGTCAACAAAGGAATTACCCTCAAAAGAAGAACAACCGTGGAAATGAGGGTAATAGTAACAACTATCCGGTTTGTGCTCAATGTGGAAGGAAGCACTTGGGTGTATGTAGGATGGGAACAAATGCTTGCTACCTGTGTGGCAAGGAAGGCCATTATGCGAGGAATTGTAATTCTAACAGCCAAAACCAGAACCCTCCGTACCAGAATAGGAATACAAACCTACAGTTGCATGCGGTGCAAGCCAAGATTGAAGGTCCTTCGATTGTGCAAGGAAGGTTGGAAGCTCCCGAACCACAAGCTAGGATTTATGCCTATACAAAAGGAGATGCTGAAGCTGGAACCTCTAACGTGGTGACAGGTCAGATCTCTTTAGCCACTCATGATGCTATTGCCTTATTTGATTCGGGTGCCACCCATTCGTTTGTATCAACGGAGTATGCACAGAAACTAGATAGAAATATAGAAAATCTAGGACAACTTTTTAAGACCTCTCTTCCATCGGGAGAGATTTTGTTGTCTGATTCCTGGATGCGAAATGTTCCGGTAGTCATATGTGGTAGAGAATTGTATGTAGACCTGATTGCGATTAAGCTTCAGGATTTCGATGTTATCCTAGGAATGGATTTCTTAGGTAAGTACAACGCTAGGATTGATTGCCGAAAACTTTGTGTTACGTTTAGTCCTTTCGGTGAAGAGGAATTTAACTTTCCCGGTCAATCTAAGAGCTCATCAACCCGGTTAGTTTCGGCAACGAAAGCTTGGAAAATGTTAGCTAATGGATGTCAAGGGTATGTAGCTAACATGGTGGACAAAGAACAAGAAAAGGAACTACAGCCTGAAGATGTTCCCATTATTAGGGAATATGTAGATGTCTTTCCAAAAGATTTAACCAGACTTCCGCCGGAGCGAGAAATCTCTTTCGAAATAGAGTTGTTGCCAGGAGCAGCTCCAATATCGAAAGCACCCTATCGTATGGCCCCAGCTGAACTTAGGGAATTACAAGTACAGTTACAAGAACTGTTGGATAAGGGATTCATTCGTCAAAGCCATTCCCCGTGGGGAGCACCTGTGCTATTCGTCAAGAAGAAGGATGGATCGTTGCGGATGTGCATCGACTATCGTGAGTTGAACAAGATCACGATCAAGAACAAGTACCCTCTTCCGAGAATCGACGATCTTTTTGATCAACTCAGAGGAGCATTAGTATTCTCGAAAATTGATTTACGATCGGGATATCATCAGCTTAGAACCAAGAAAGAAGACATTTCTAAGACAGCTTTCCGAACACGTTATGGGCATTATGAGTTTCTTGTTATGCCATTCGGATTGACTAATGCCCCAGCTGCTTTTATGGATCTCATGAATCGAGTGTTTAAGGAATACTTAGATAAGTTTGTTATCGTCTTTATTGACGATATTTTGATCTACTCAAGGTCCATCAAAGAACATGAACAGCATCTCAGAATAGTTTTGGAGACATTACGACAGAATCAGCTCTATGCCAAATTCACAAAATGTGAATTTTGGTTGGAAAAGGTGCATTTCTTGGGTCACGTAGTTTCGAAGGAAGGAATTTCCGTTGATCCTGCTAAGATAGAAGCTGTCAGTGCATGGTCAACACCCAAAAACGTCACGGAGATACGAAGTTTTCTCGGTTTAGCCGGATACTATCGACGGTTCGTTGAAGGATTCTCCAAGATAGCGGCACCATTAACAGCCCTTACAAAGAAAGAAAGAAAGTTTGAATGGACACAGAAGTGTGAAGAAAACTTTCAAGAGCTCAAGAGGAAGCTTACAAGCGCGCCGGTATTAATAATTCCTGATGTAGAAGCAGGAAATTTCGTTATTTTTAGCGATGCGTCAAAAACCGGACTAGGGGCTGTCCTTATGCAAGGAGGGAAGGTGGTTGCTTATGCTTCACGTCAGCTAAAGGACCACGAACGCAATTATCCGACGCACGATTTGGAACTCGCGGCGGTAGTTTTTGCTTTAAAGATCTGGAGACATTACTTGTATGGGAATAGATGTGAGATTTTCACCGATCATCAAAGTCTCAAATACATCTTTACCCAAAAGGAGCTCAATATGAGGCAACGCAGATGGCTTGAGCTCGTAAAGGATTACGATTGTGAAATCCTTTACCACCCGGGGAAAGCAAATAAAGTGGCGGACGCGCTAAGCAGGAAGTCATCGGGTGTGCTTAAGTCAATTGAAAGGTTATCCAAACCTCTCCAAAAGGAAATTTCAGATTTCAAATTGGAATTGTTAGCGGGAAAATTGGCTGTTTTGACTATTCAGTCAAATCTCCTAGAATCCATTAAGTGTTATCAGGAGAAGGATTCCTTTCTACTAAAGAAACAACTCCTTGGTGAAGAAGATAAGGAATTTAGGACCTCCACAAATGGATTATTTCTCTTCAAGAATAGGATTTGTGTTCCTAACATAGAATTTCTTAGGAAACAGATCATGTCTGAAGCGCATGAAACACCATATTCAGTTCACCCCGGAGCTACTAAGATGTACAAGGACTTAAAGGAAAATTTTTGGTGGCCAAACATGAAGAACGAAATTGCTGATTTCGTATCAAAATGCCTAACTTGTCAGAAAATTAAGGCCGAACATCGACAACCTGGTGGAGATCTTCAAAAGATTGAACTTCCAGAGTGGAAATGGGAGCAGATCACTATGGATTTCGTAGTTGGATTACCCAGGACCACAAGTGGGAATGACATGATTTGGGTGATTGTGGATAGATTAACCAAATCAGCTCATTTCATTGCCATTAAATCCATCTTTTCGGTCGAAAAATTGGCTGAGATTTATGTATCTCAGATTGTTAGATTTCATGGAATTCCAAAATCCATCATTTCGGATCGGGATGGACGTTTTACTTCTCGATTTTGGAAAAGTGTACATGCAGCTATGGGATCAAGGTTGAAATTCAGTACTGCTTTTCACCCTCAGACAGATGGTCAATCGGAGCGTACAATCCAAACATTAGAAGATATGTTGAGATCATGTGTTTTGGATTTTAAGGGGAATTGGGATCAGAAATTACCCTTGATCGAATTTTCGTATAATAATAGTTATCACGCCTCAATTGGTATGGCTCCATTTGAAGCGTTATACGGAAGGAAATGTCGATCTCCCATCCATTGGCAAGAAGTTGGACAGAAGCAACTTCAAACTACGGACTTCATCAGAAAAACCTCAGAAGACATCAAGGTGATCAAGCAACGACTCGATGTAGCTTTTAGTCGGCAGAAGAGTTATGCTGATAAACGTAGAAGACCTTTAGAATTTCAAGTTGGAGATTCTGTTTTCCTTAAGATAGCTCCAATGAAAGGAGTTATGAGATTTGGGAAAAAGGGAAAGCTTAGTCCAAGATACACTGGTCCGTTTGAAATTCTTGAAAGGATCGGAAAAGTAGCTTACCGACTTGCTTTGCCGCCAGCATTGGCTTCGGTACATGATGTTTTTCATGTTTCAATGTTGAAGAAATATGTACATGACTCTTCCCATATATTAAGTCAGGAACCTGTTGAAGTGAAAACGGATTTGACTTATGAAGAAAAGCCAATTCGGATTTTAGACCGAGAAGAAAAGGTTTTAAGAAATAAAACTATTCCTATGGTTAAGGTGTTATGGCGGAATCATAACATAGAAGAAGCAACGTGGGAAGTAGAAGAAGAAATGAAAAGGAATTATCCCTACTTGTAGCTATTTTCGAGGACGAAAATTTTTAAGGAGGGTAGATTGTAATAACCCACTTGTTTGTAACTTGTGATTTCTTCCGTTGAAGAAACATAGTTGTGTTATGTATGTTTATATGATACGTTTTCTAAGCAAAGTTGTCGAATCTTTTGTTTAAAGATTTGATATTTTCTTTATGTCAGTTCAAGACCCTTTGGTTAAAAAGGGGTAAGTTATGATTTATGATTTTATGTGATAATTTATAGTTTAAGAAAGTCTTATTGGCAGTTCAGATAAGTTTTGGACAATGGTCCAGTATGATTATACTGTTATCAGTTGAAAACAGTATATGAATATTTATGAAAATGGACTGCATTTAAGAAATAAGCCAAACAAGCATTTAAGGATGACATCTCAGATGACAAGTGTCATTATCATGATTGGTCACTTCACAGGGACCAAAATGCAAATACTTTATGTTTAGGGGTCAATTTGCAAATTTGAGAAAAGTTTATGATTTTGAAGTTTTAAAGTTAAGGAAGTCTTTTTAAGAAGGATTAAGCATGAATTTGAGGTTTAGAAGGCTTAATTCAGTCGGCCAAATCTATAGGGACTAAAATGCAAATATTTTTGTCTTTAAGGGCCAAAGTGCAATTTTGGAAAAATTGTGGACTTATCCGCAATTATGCAAACTTTTAAATCAAGGGATCTAGTTTATGAGGAGCATTATGCAAATTAGAAAAATTTAAGTATCATTAAAAGTTTACAAATCATGCTCCAAAGTTTAGTAACTAAGCACTTTGTTTTGCTTAGTTAATTTGTGTTGTAATTTAACTAGCCTAATTGTTTCATTTGGCATCACCAAAACCAGCCACTTGTGGGTAAGACACCTCAAGTTTTTAGCTTGCATTAGTCACTCTTCTAGCCTTGCATCCTTGGCAAGCCAAGGCTTGCACACACAAGCATCAAGGCCGACCAAACAAGGGAGCAACACATGGACAAGTCTTGCTCACATGGCAAGCTCAAGCTTTGCCAAAGCTATCCCATGACCGGCCATTTGAGGAAGCAACACCTCTTGGTGTAGCTTTGATGAGCCAACACCCTAAGTTCACTAGCCTAGCCTCCTTGGCAAGCCAAGGCTTGCACACACATCATGCTAGGGCCGGCCTTCACAAGGGATGGACACATCAACATTGTAGCCTTGATGAGCAAGCATTGTAGCTTGGCTTGTGTGGCAATTTGGAGCAAGAATGAGCAGCCAACACATAGGGACTAGGGGAAAAATATTGTGGTTTAAGGACCAAAGAATAAAATCACAAAAGATGAATTTATTGAACTCTTTATACACATGACACATCATGCACCTAGGCTAGCAAAATGCATAAGCAAATCACACCTAGGGCCGACCACACCAAGGGAGGAACACCTCATGGTTCCTAGGCCATATGAATAAGCAACCTAGCTAGGGTTACTTGGCAAAAAATCAGCAAGGGTGGCCGGCCATCACTCAAGAAGACAAAGCCAAATTGGTTTCCTCCAAGGACCTATGGAGCAATAGCTAAATTTTTAGGGGTTAATAGAAAATTTGTGAAACTTGTGCTTCACCTATAAATAGGTGAAGGCTCCTTCATTATTTTTGGTTAGCCAACACACACACACAAGCAGCACAACTCTCTCTATTCTGCCTTAGAAGCCGAGCAAGGGAGGAGAGAAAAGAAAGAAAAGAAAACAAGAGAAAAGTTTTCGGTTTAGGGTAAAAAGTGTGAGAGAAACTTCCATATCCTAATCTAAGAAATTCATCAGTAGAACTTGAGGTAAATATTGCTATCCTCTAGTTCTTCATTTAAAATTTTAAGTATATGTTTAGTATGAAGAAGAATATGTTCAAATTTTGCAAAACTTATGCACTAGGATTCTTAGTATGTTCACATAGGGTTTGAATTGAACGGTTGTTCTGGTAACCAAATTATGAGACCTTTAGAGGCCGAATCTGGAAAAAGTTAAAACTACAAAGTTGTAGAGAAGAGAAAATCCTAGGGGGTATCACGGCCAGTTTTTGAAAATAAGGCCTTTAAGACCTTCGTTTTTTGCAAAAACCCGAGACCAAATTTTTAGTAGTAAGTTTGGTCGAAAAATTTTCAAGGGCAAAAACAAACAGGTTAAAGACAGATTCAAGGTTTGAGGTTAAAACGAAAGTTGTAGGAGACTTCAAGGTCTACAACTTCCATGAAGAAAACTTTTCCAAATTCGGAATAGATTTGCAGGAAAAGGGTCAAACATTAGAAACTGATTTTGGAACCCGGTTTTTGTAAAATATTAGGGTTTTTACTAAATTTCAAAAAAGAGTTGAAATTTAGGAATTGTAGTTTATTTTCAGCAACTAGGATTGTTATGTTGTTATGGAAGGATGATACTCATCCTATGATTTTTCTTAAAAACAGGAAAGCGACCTGTTTGAATAAAGAATTTAATTCAAGGCGCAGTAACGGTAAGTACAACTCCGCCTACAGCATAAACAAAACTGTTTGTTGTATGTTTTCAAGATTATGATGATATAAGTTTGATAAAATGCTTGTGACTTGTATGATAACAAGTTCATGATGCTATGTATGCAAGAAATGTTTATGATATGTTTTCAAGATACAATAAATATTTGGAATATGTATGGTATGAATGGAGTATGTTATGACATGTATGTTTCTAAGAAGTGATGAATGTTATGATATGTATGTTTTTCAAGGTCATGTTATGAAATACAGAATGTATGTTTAAGGTATGTAAGTTCATATGATGATTAGCTTGATATTATGGCATCACGAAGCATGCTCACTAATTATAAGTTATTCAGTAGGATATGAAATCCCAGTTTCAGTTACGAAACTGTTTATGAATATGAAATCAAGTTTCAAGTAAGAAACAAGGTAAAGATAAGATTAAGCATCGTTATGATAAGTAGGATGCTTCATGTCGTATCGACCCGCGTTAGGTCGGGTTTGGTTCATGGTTTGAGTTGGACAGGGCTGGCCGCCCCAACCACTCCATGGCAGCGCGCCACGGTACGTACATTTATGTTATGATATGTAAGGGCCCAAAAACTATGCTAACCTATGAAAACAGGAATAAAGCATAAATGGTTCATGCATTATGATACTATGTTATGTTGCGGATAAATAGTTGTGCTTGCTGAGCGAAAGCTCATGTTTTAAGTTTATGCTGTAGGTAAGCAACCCTACGGTACAACATGATGCAAGGCAGTGGAGCATGGCGAGGCAAAACTGTGAAACTGTGGGACGGGAACCGCTATGTTTCTTTTTGTTAAATTATGCTGCGTTAAATATGTTGTAAATGAGTATAAGGTTTTATTACTATAATAAGTAGCTAAGTATATGTACCAGTATGTATGTAAGTATTTGTTAAGAAGATTTCAGTTCAAGTTTTATATTGTATGTATAAAAAAAAAAAAATTTAGCTCAAGTTTTGTAAGTAATAAGTAAGTATGTACGGATGCGGCCTACGATAGGCGGGTCGTGTCAAATTATTAGGCCTTAGTAGCCCAACAGGCTTTTTAAAATTTAAACCTTACTTGGGCCTATACCTAAGGTTACTAATAGTAGCCTAATAGGATGCCAAGTACCATTGGGCTTTGAGCCCAAAGTTCATTAGGTAATCAAACAGTCATGTGCCCTAAGGTTACACTTAGTAACCAATAAGGATATCATTAAAGTATATGAGGGGGACATATAACTAGGGTTACACATAATGTTGGTTGGTTTAGGTACCAACATTAAATGAAATAATATATGGTAAGATAGGATGATTCTTATCTTACTTTTTTTTTTGGAAACAGGAAGGTAACCTATTGAGGTAACCTGTCAGAATGACAAAACGCAAGACCTAGCGTAACCAGTAAGTACAACTCCGCCTACAGCATATGTAAATTATTTTACTACGTTGCATGTTTTTTTTTGCATGTTTTTTTTAAAAGTTCATGCATTTATGTGATAAGTATGATGTATGTTTATTATTGTGACATCATGAAGCATGTTCACCAATAATAGTTCATATGGTAAGAAGAAGATTACGTTTTAAGTAAGAACTGTTTTAAGAAAATGTTTTCAAGTATGATGTTAAGTAAGTTTTTCTTGTGTCGTACCAACCTGCCCTCGGTCAGTTTGGTTCATGGTTTGAGTTGGACTGGGCTGGCTGCCCCAACCACTCCATGACTGTGCGCCACGATACGTACACTTATGTTAAATAGGGGCCCAAACTATGTTAACTTATGAAAGCATAATGAAGCATAATCGGCTCATGCATTGCTTTTTTAAGTTTTGTTTTTGCGGTTAATAGTTGTACTTGCTGGGTGAAAGCTCACAACTTACGTTTATGTTATAGGTAAGCTTCATACTGGCAATACTTGATGCAAGGCGGTGAGGCTTGACAGGGCTATCTGTGAAACGTGGGATGGAGATTGCTACGCGTTTTGAAATAAATATTTATATTGTTTATTTAGTACAAGTTATTTTACGTTATGACAATTTTGAAAAGTAAACACTAATTAAGTACGTACGTATATTATTAAATATGTAAGTAGTAAAGTTTTGACGATTTGTTTTAAAAAATATATATTTATTTCCGCATAAGTAAATAAGTAAGTTAAATTATTATGTAAGATAAGTACGGTAACAACCTATGTAAGACGGGTCGTTACGGAGTAGGTATTAGAGCGGGATCCTGCCTTCTGGTTTCACAGTCTGCCTGCCAGTGCCACCATCATTGTAAGTAGAAGTTATTTTAGTGCATATATTTTATATGTACTTGTAATTTGGTAGATTCATTATCTGGACTTGAGATATGGACTAGGATCGAGATGCTGCTTTGGCATTTTTCGAGCTGCGACCCTTATTATTTGATGGGACTCGACGAACAGTATCGTTAACGGGATGGCTGTTCGATATGGAGATGATTTTTAGGATATGCCATATCGAAGCCCATCTCCAGGTTTTATTAGCAAGTAGATGTTTAGTAGGAGACGTGAGACTATGGTGGATAGCGCAGGGGGACCAAGCTATTCACAGAGGACCATGGGTAGATTTTTGTGCCCGGATTATAGCACGATATGGGCCTCTACCTGATGAGGGGGCCAATGCACCATACCGCGACCCAGATATTACGGCGACATGTACATGAGGCGATATCTTGATTATGTCGTGGAATGGCACGCCTACTCGAATGAGTCCATGGATCACTATTGCCATAGGTTCCGAGAGGCAATGTTGCCTTATATTCCTCAGGAGCTTGTTGATCTGGAGTGGCGGGCGTTGCACATTATCAGGGACGGGCTACCTCCGGAAGTTAAGTATTTTGTCCCAGCTCCAGAGCTGGGAGTATCGTTGGAGGACATGATTGATGCTATTATGGAGGCCGAAATAATAGCACACATGGTACAGGTGGCCGACCCGGAGGATGTTTACCATGTGGATCCAGTCGAGGACGCTGGTATGCCAGAGCCGTTATTCGAGGGAGTCCCTGCTGTACCCGAGGACCCTATTCCAACAGTCCCACTTCAGGAGATTCCTCCACATGAGGCAGGAGTCGGACCGGATAATGATATGGATCCAGCTGATGCTCCGGTCAACCCAGAGGAAAACCCTGAAGATCCTTTAGTAATCCTCATCGAGAGTGATGGAGAAGAACCAAAAGAGTGGGAAGAGTTTGAGGACATGGAGGATGAGGAGATAGAGGATCTCGAGGAGCAGGAGGAAGATCCTGAGGAGATTCCATTCGATGATGAGGATTGGGACTTATTTTCTGACGTGACGACTGAATAGATAGTTTTAGATCTAAGTCAAACTTTTAGTTGTCTTATTCTTTTTGACGTTAGGATTGTATATAGGATAGGAGCGATGGTAAAGTGGTAGACACTTCCATCCCATTTTGACTATGTATATAGTGTATATGATGTTATTTGAAAATGTATAAAATGGTAAGTTTATATATGAAATGATATCATGATTATGATATCATGATAAAAAGTGTTTATGACAAGTTTATGATAAGTTTATGATATGATATGCTATGAAGAAATCCCGAAGGATTTCTGTATAATGCTTTACGATATGATTAAGTACGATATGATATCATGAGAATAATAGGATATGAATGGAAAAAAGGATATTCGGAATAATGATATCTTTTCTTGATATTTACTAGGAGTTATAAGATGGTGCGTACACGCACACGAGCCACCCAGAATACGCAAGAGCCAGATCTTGCGAATGTTGTAGCTATGTTGCAACAGAAATTGCTACAACAACAACAGGAAACGAATCAGCTGCGTGAGCAGCTAGCTCGATTAAACCAGATGCCCCGCACAAACGAAATTCCACCACAGGATAACCCTGCACCCCTGGTAGTGCCCCAGGTACCGGAGGCTTGTCAAGGGGTTCGATGGAATTTCGGAGTTCCGTTAGCACCTGCTGGGATGCCAGCGATCCCACCCGTAGTTCGGGAAGACTTACTGTACGAGCGGTTCAGGCAGATGAAGGCGCCTGAATTTGAGGGTCTTACGGACCTGATAGAAGCCGATAACTGGCTAATGGACATCCAAGTAATCTTGGATTTCATGGGACTCACGGAGCAGGAAAGGGTTCTCTGTGCTACTTTTGCACTGAAAAATGATGCTAGGCATTGGTGGATAACAGTGCAAATGCGTAGAAATGTTGCGGCTATGAGTTGGCAGGATTTTGTAGCTGAGTTTAAGACGATGTACTACAATAGGGAAATCCTTGTGGCTCAACAGGACGAGTTCAATAGTTTGAAACAAGGATCGATGTCAGTTCTGGAAGCTGTTAAGAAATTTGAACAGCTAGGCCGCCTATGCCCCGAACTCATACCGAACGAAATAGAGAAAGTAAGACGAATGATGAAGATGTTTCAGAATGACATTGCCAAGCAAGTGAGTGCAGGAAGTAGCCCTCCAACCCTGGTGTCTAACTTCATAAGTTGGGCAATTAGGGCTGAGTATTGGATCAACCAAGATAAGGAGGCGGGGGCGCAGATTTTTAAGGCTAAGAAGAGGAGAAGGCTGCGGAGAGACAGCTACAGCCTAGGCAAAACCAGGACGCGTATGCGAAGGGCCAGACTAGTAATGCGGCCCAACATTCTAAGCAGTTCGGAAAAAATAAAAGGAAAGGAAATGCTACTGGCCAGGGTCAGCAAAGAAATTACCCTCAAAAGAAAAGTAACCGAAGGAATGAGGGTAATAATAATGACTATCAAGTTTGCGCACAATGCGGGAAAAAGCACCTGGGAATATGTAGACTGGGGACAAATGCTTGCTACCTTTGTGGCAAGGAAGGTCATTACGCGAGGAATTGCATCTTCAATAACCAGAACCAGAACCCCCAGTACCCAAATAGGAATGCAAGCAGTTAGCTGCATGCTGTGCAAGCCAAAATCGAGGACACTTCGAACGCACAAGGGAGGCTAGAGGCTCCTGGACCCTAAGCCAGGATTTATGCTTACACCAAAGGGGATGCCGAGGCCGGAACTTCTCACGTGGTGACAAGTCAGATTTCTATCGCCACATGTGATGCTATTGCTCTGTTTGATTCTGATGCCACCCATTCATTTATATCAATGGAGTTTGCCCAGAAATTAGGAAGACGTGTCAATAGTTTTAAGCAACCGTTCAGAACATTCCTTCCGTTAGGAGAAATTTTGTCATCTGACTTTTGGATGCCAAATGTTCCTGTAGTTATTTGTGGTAAAGAACTTTATGTTGATCTCATCGCAATTAAACTTCAGGATTATGACGTTATTTTAGGAATGGACTTTCTAGGTAAGTACAACGCTAAGATTGATTGTCGAATGCATTGTGTTTTTTAGTCTGTATGGTGAGGAGGAATTCAACTTTTACAGTCAATCTCAAAACTCCTCAACTAGGTTAGTATCGACAATGAAGGCATGTAAAATGTTGGCTATTGGATGTCAAGGATACTTAGCCAACATGGTGGACAAAGGGAAAGAAGTGGAGTTAAAGCCGGAAGATGTTCCCATTATCAGGGAATATGTGGATGTCTTTCGAAAGGAATTGCCCGGACTTCCTCTCGAACAGGAAATTTCGTTTGAGATAGAATTATTGCCCGGAGTTACACCGTTATCCAAAGCGCTTTATCGTATGGCCCCAGCCGAACTTAGGGAACTCCAAGTGCAGTTGCAAGAACTGCTAGACAAGAGATTCATCCGTCAAAGTTACTCCCCATGGGGAGCACCAGTGTTGTTCGTCAAAAAGAAGGATGGATCATTGCGGATGTGTATCGACTATCGTGAGTTGAATAGATTACAATTAAGAATAAGTATCATCTCCCTAGAATAGATGATCTTTTTGATCAACTTAGGGGAGCGGTGGTATTCTCAAAGGTTGACTTGCGGTCGGGATACCAACTCAGAATTAAGAAGGGCGACATTTCAAAGACGGCTTTTCGAACGCGCTATGGACATTACGAGTTCCTTGTTATGCCGTTTGGTTTGACCAATGCTCCAGCCGCTTTTATGGACCTTATGAACCGGGTGTTCAAGGAGTACCTGGATAAGTTTGCCATCGTTTTCATCGATGATATTTTGATATACTCAACGTCCTTGAAGGAACATGAGCAACACCTTAGGACAGTTTTAAAGACGTTAAGACGGAACCAGCTTTATGCCAAGTTCACGAAATGTGAATTTGGTTGGAAAAAGTCCATTTCTTGGGCCATGTGGTGTTAAATGAAGGGATTTCCGTTGATCCTGCTAAAATAGAGGCGGTTAGTACGTGGCCTAGACTCAAAAACGTTACGGAAATACGGAGCTTCTTGGATTGGCCGAATACTACCGATGGTTCATTGAAGGATTTTTCAAGATTGCTGCACCTCTTACCACCCTTACTCGAAAAGGGAAGAAGTTCGAGTGGACACAGAAGTGCGAGGAAAGCTTTCAGGAGCTCAAAAGGAAGCTTACTAGCGCCCTGGTGTTAGTAATTCCTGACGTGGATGCAGGAAATTTCATGATCTACAGCGTCGCTTCTAAAACTGGACTAGGAGCCGTTTTAATGCAACAAGGAATGGTGGTCACCTATGCCTCACGACAACTGAAGGATCACGAAAGGAATTATCCTACGCACGATTTAGAGCTCGCAGCAATGGTCTTCGCGCTAAAGATCTGGAGACACTACTTATATGGGAATAGATGTGAGATTTATACTGATCATCAAAGTCTCAAATACATCTTTACCCAAAAAGAGCTCAATATGAGGCAACGAAGATAGCTAGAACTCGTAAAGGACAACGATTGCGAAATCCTTTACCACCCTGGTAAAGCGAACAAAGTAGCAGATGCCCTAAGTAGGAAGTCATCTGGTGTGCTGATGTCTTTAGGAACGTTGCCCAAGCCACTTCAGAAGGAAATTTCTGATTTCCATATGGAGATGATAACTGGAAAGTTGTCTGCTTTGACTCTCCAGTCTAATCTCTTAGAGTCCATTAAGGGTCATCAGGGAAAAGATTCTTTTATGCTAAAGGCGTAAATCTTTGGCGGAAAGAGTAGGGAATTTAGAACCTCTGAGGATGTAGTAGTTTATTTCAAAGAAATGATTTGCGTTTCTGACTTTGAATTCCTTAAGAAACAAATCATATCCGAAGCGCATAAGACGCCATATTCGGTACATCCCGGAGCTTCTAAGATGTACAAGGACCTTAGAGAGAACTATTGGTGGCCGAATATGAAGAACGAAATTGCTGACTTTGTGTCAAAATGCCTAACTTGTCAAAAAGTTAAGGCTGAGCATCGGTAACCAGGCGGAGATCTTCAGAAGATCGAGCTCCCAGAGTGGAAATGGGAACAAATTACTATGGATTTCGTAGTAGGTTTACCAAGGACCGTAAGTGGGAATGATATGATTTGGGTGATTGTGAATAGATTAACCAAATCAGCCCACTTCATTGCTATCAAAGCTACCTTTTCAGTCGAGAAGTTTGCTGAAATTTTCGTATCCCAGATTGTTAGGTTGCATGGAGTGCCAAGATCCATCATTTCAGATTGGGATGGGCGCTTTACCTCTCGATTCTAGAAAAGTGTTCATATGGCTATGGGATCGAAATTGAAATTCAGTACAGCATTTCACCCCCAGACGGATGGACAATCGGAACGAACTATCCAGACACTGGAGGATATGCTAAGGTAATGTGTTTTGGATTTCAAAGGAAGCTGGGATCAAAAGCTACCTTTGATTGAATTTTCTTACAATAATAGTTATCATGCCTTCACTGGTATGGCTTCATTCGAAGCGTTATACGGAAGAAAATGCCGATCTCCCCTTTATTGGCAAGAAGTTGGACAAAAGCAGCTTCAAACCACGGATTTCATCCGAAAAACCTCAGAGGATATTAAGAAGATCAAGCAAAGGCTCGACGTAGCTTTCAGTCGCCAGAAAAGCTATGTTGATAAACGTCGAAGGCCCTTAGAATTCCAAGTTGGACATTATGTTTTCCTTAAGATTGCTCTTATGAAGGGAATTATGAGGTTTGGTAAAAAGGGAAAACTTAGTCCTAGATACACAGGGCCATTCGAAATCCTGGAAAGGATTGGAAAAGTAGCTTATAAGCTTGCCTTGCCGCCAGAATTAGCTTATGTGCATAACGTTTTCCATGTCTCGATGTTAAAGAAGTATGTACCTGACCCTTCCCATGTGTTAAGTCAAGAACCGATTGAAGTTCAAACCGATTTGACATACGAAGATAAGCCAATTCGGATTCTGGATTGAGAAGAAAAGGTCTTACGAAATAGGACAATTCCCATGGTTAAAGTGTAACGACCCCTCACGGACCATTACAGTTGACTTCTTATTTAATCATTCATCTCTTATAAAATTACGGAAAAGATTAAACTTAAAATAAAAATCTTTATATAACGGAAAACTTACTTAGATAATTTTAGAAAACACTAGAATTTTTTTTAAACTATATCAAAATTATACTTCATAATTAATATAAGTATATATATATTTTTTAAAACCCAACTCATGAAATAAAATTTAAGTCCTTATGAAACATCCAATCAAATAATAATAAAATAAAATCTCAAAACTTCATTTGAAATCAAAAATGTCCATCTTATGATCGTTCCTCCCGTTTTCCTATCACATATCGTCCCGCTTCCGCTCCAAACTCCTCCAACACTATATCTTACCATTTCCTTTATCTGCAACATGAATTAACTTATATAAGCAAGGGCTTAGTAAGACACTTAAATCTCATAAATGTAAATAAACATTTTTCTTATCATCATAAATATAAACATCATTTAAAAATTTTTACTTTTAAAACCGTTATATATTGGGCCCGGCGTTGTACCATCATAGCGCGCTAGTCACGGAAGGGTTGGGGTAGCAAATCCCAAACCAACGGTGACAAAAGTCCACTCACCGGACAACATCATCATCATCATCATCAGGGTGTACAATGCCATTTTAAAACATAAAAATACATATACATACCATATATACTTTTCATCAAAACATCATCATAGGAGAAGTATTATTTAAGAACATCATAACATCATCATCAACATCAAAATATATACTTCTCAAATCTTTAATTCATGTTGCAGGTGAGAGTGTACTTACCTAAACGCTTTACTTAACCTTTTCAAATTTTCCGATGGTGACGCGCGATTGAGGTCTCGGGTGCTCGTCTTTAGAACCGTTCATGCCATGAATAATAAATATAACAAAATCAACAAAAGCTCATAATAATTCATCAAACGCATCCATCATATCATAGCAGCACCTACAAGGCCTATTTCATCATTTAATTACATCAAAACACAAAAATTGAACAATTTCATGAAATTTCAAATTTTGATATAATCTGCCAGTCAGACTTTTCCCTTCAAAAATTAATAAAATTTCATACAGAGCTCCAAATGATCCGAAATAATTTAAATGAAATTAGACCTCCAGATCTTTCTAATGGTACCTAATTTGTAAAAAATGAAGACCGTTTGGACCCTCAAAAATAGTTTTGAAATTGATTTCTAAACTTTTATCGAAACTGGCAGCCGGACCTTTGCCGGTTTGAAAAATCACAAAAATTTATAGATATCTCCAAATGATATAAAACTGATTCCAAATTAAAATAGACATCTACAGATTTTTAACAATATCAAATTTCTTAAAAACGGAGACCGTTTGGATTTTCAAAAACAGTTTTGAAATCTGATTATTAAAATTTTACCGAACTTGGCAGTCTGACCTCTGCCTATTTGAAAAATCATAAAAGTTTACACATAACTCCAAAGGATATGAAACTTATTTCAAACGAAAATAGACATCTAGGGCTTTCTAACATATCAAGTTTGTTAAAAACGGAGACCATTTGCACCCTTTAAAACCATTTGGAATTCTTATCTTAAAATCTGGAAATTCCGGAAGCAGTGATCAAATCTGAAAATCATTAAAGTATAAAAAAAAATATCATCACAATGTATATGATTCATACACACACACACCCCACAAAACAGCCCTAAGACATGTTTCTAACACATAAAATTATTCAATCATCATTCAATGAAATCATACATCAAGAAATCAAAAACCCTAATTTCGCCTTATTCACAAAATCAACCTTATCGCCGTCCTTCGATCATCATTCGATAAATATTTCTCATCCTCTTTTCAAACTCACATAAAGACACTCATCAAGAAAATCATCCAATCCCTCAAAGAATCCCAAACTAAAACAAATAACAAAATCATGCTCATCATCAAACAATATGATACATATCTTGAAATCCTTTGATTTTCGGTTTGGAGGAATTTGGAGGTTTGGCAAATTTTTTTTTTTTTTTTTGTGTGTGCGTGAGAGAGGAATAGAGAGAGCGAAGGAGAGAGGGAGAGAGCTGCAAAGAGTGAGCATTGAATGAAAAATAATTGCAGACTTTTGGATGTAAATTGGAAATCATTTGAAGGTTAATTGGTTGGAATAATGAGGCTGTCATAAAGGCTATTAAATTTGGATATAAATTTGAAGGTTAGTTGGTTGCAGACCAAGGCTGTCATAAAAGGCTATTTTATTTTCAACTTTCTTTACTTCCCCTTTTTCTTCTGATTAACTTCTTTCCATTTTTTTTTTTCCACGTTTTCCGATTGACATCCCCTCCCTTCATATTTTCATCAGATTTTCTATTAAACACATACACATATAATATATATATACATAGTACGTTGGCAATCAATAACTTAACATATATATGTATATACAAAGAAATATATACAATATAAAATAAATTTACTTAGTGTATATATATAAACATATAAGATAATCGTAAAAAGTAAATTTATGCTTTATATAACATACAAAAATAAATGCAACAATTTCTTTATTACATATATTTTTAAGCTATCACACAAAATTAACAAATCATCATAAAAATTCATCAATTTGGCATGAAATTGTTCTAGCACGTCGAGTCCTCGTCGTGTCACCTGTGAAAAATAACTCACATAACATTAGAATTAAGAAATTACTATCTCATCACATATCTATGTTAATTCTAATGTTAATTTCCTAATAATATTGTTAGTTAGCATCTAGGGCGTTACATAAAGTATTATGGCGAAATCACAACGTTGAAGAAGCGACCTGGGAACTAGAAGAGGATAGAGAAGGAACTATCCTCACTTGTTCTAATTTTTGAGGACGAAATTTTTTTAAGGGGGGTAGATTGTAATAACCGACTTTGTTACAAATTATGATATGATTTCTTGTTTCTCAAGGAATCAAAGTTGTATATGATAAGTATATGAATTGCCTGATCCTGAGTTTCAGAATTAGGATTTATGTATGATAGTATCCAGTCAAAGTTGATCAGAATGATCTAAGATGTGATTGAGGCGTTACTGCAGTATAATAAGCAGTATGGAAGTTATACTGTGAAAAACCGTCATTACGGATATATTAGTAATATTAA